>NHTK01005745.1:0-15288 GCA_002938355.1 Panaeolus cyanescens | reverse complement strand
TACAACGATGTAATTTACGCGGACTTACATACGCAACCCTAGCTCGGACGTTGAAAGTCGCGTTGTGACTGATCACGTGCTGAATCATTTGGCGTCACAGCAAACTTGAAAGAAGGTCGTTGCTTAGCGCTAGCGCTCAAGACTGCTCAAGAGTCAAGCGCGCAGAGTCCAAGTTACTAACTGGCAGGCTCTAGTACAGAATGTTTCAGATATCGAGCAGCTGTACGAAAGGAAGTTACGTCAGCGAGATACACTATACCCAACTTTGCTCCGAATCTATCCAGTCATAAACATTGGTATCTTCGTATATTTGTTTTATTAGTACAAAGCTTTCAATCTGGAGCTAATATTCCGATCGTGAGTATTATAAATAGTCTCTTCAGATAACAACGAGATCGATGGGACAAGTCTTCACGCCGCTAGTTTGACCATGAGAGGAAGTCGGGGGTTCATAGCATCACAACGTATGGCGACTGGACTCGCAATATTTGTCATGCGCCACGTAACTTCCTGAGATAAAGAGAATTCGAATCTAGCAAGAAGGACAGCGAGAACCGTTTCTGAAAGAACTTCATCAGCAAAGCATCTCTACTCGAAGCATCAGTCGAAATCACGTACTCATTTCAAGTTGCGAGAACTTGAACCCGCTGTATCATGGACAATGTCGGTATGATAGCTTCGATCGAACGAGAAAAGGTACTCACATGCACGAGCGACCACCCGCGGAGAACGACATTCTGAACATCAGCTTGTTAGCTCGATTTTACTCAGGGCAAAGAAGGCACGCACAAATGCGAATAAATTCCAGGCAAGTGAGCATCAGAGACGCTGTCAGGTAGTCCCTCGAGCCATCTCTCAGGCTTCCACTCGTCAGCATCCGGACCCCATATATCCGTATTTCTGTTCGAAGCCATAAGGCCACACATAACCGTTGTTCCTTTAGGAACGAAGATCTCGCTTATTTCACGACCATCAACTCCTATGATCGGCTGTGACAGTGGGAGGATCCGGAAGATATCCTTTATTGGCCTATCAAATGAGCGATCAGATGAGGCCCTTTAACCTTTGACATTGACGTACTTTCTGAGAAGCTGCCATACAGGTGCATACCTAGTTTTGATACGTCAGCATGCTTGGATATCGATGCACGTTAATTAAGTAGAGCACTCACAATCGTAATGTCTCCCTGCAAATGGCGTCGAGATAGGGTAGCGCCACAAGCTCGTCGTGAGGAATCTCTCCATCTGCGTTCTCCATCGCTTCCCTGATTTCCTTTCGTAGTTTAGTTTGAACGTCTGGGTTCTGAGCGAGGAGCCATAAGATGCATGCAGTGCTATTTGATGTCGTCTCGGTGCCAGCAAAGATAAAGGTACTACGACGTTAGAGTCAGATAAATAAAACTCAAGTGCAGAGCTGGAAGCATACGCAATCTGGGCATAATTTTCCTCCTCAGATGGTCGCTCCTGGTCAGGTTTCGAGGTGTCCAGATTTGCCTTGACTAGAATGGGCGTAAGGTAAATTAATAGTATAGGACAACACCGACGGACTTACTAAGAATGCTCAACAGATCCTTTTCGTGAAAATCCTCGTCAGCCGTCCCATCAAGAAGTGCCTGCTTCCTCTTGTGATATATCTCATAAGACGTCTTGTGCATCGCATCTGCGATATTGCGTCCCTCATGCATTGATTTCCATGGTAGAGCACTGATAACCTTCTTCCTGAAAGAATCCGACCCGATCTTGATAAGATGATGAAGAGCATACACACGGAGGAATACCATCTCGAGCGTCAAAGGCCTGAAAGAGTGAAAACGTTAGAAATGACGCAAACAGACACCTGTAAAAAAAGATACAGACATAATTCGCTTGATGCCTCTGCTGAATGATTCTTCGGTATATTTATCAGTCAGATCGTCGAAGGAGTACCCAAATCCGCTTTGGCCTATCAACTCCAGAGCAGTGCGTCCCATCCACGAGAGCATATCGATCTGTGCCGAATGTTAGTTGACCTCGCATCATCACTATGTAAGCATTACGAGCGTACCTCTTTTGATCCGTTTTGGACCTGACTGACTATTGCGGCTTCCAGCTGTTGGAAAATGTGTTAGTCGAAAGACGAAAGCCCAGTTGGCATTGATTTTACCCGATGCATGATGGCATAAACAGTGGGCACTGGATGTCCGAAGACGAGGTGGATATATGAGAATTAGAGGAGTCTGGCAGAGACAAAATGGTGGACTTACGCATTTGCCGCATGTGCGTAGTCGAGAAGACAGGGTTTAAGAGTTTTCGTTGCCTCTTGTGGTACTCGCCATGTGAACTAAGGAGACCTGGGCCAAAAAACAACTTCGAGCCTCTGTGGTCAAGTTAGATGCATGTGGAAGTTTAATGCGGAATGTCTCTCTTACGCGATGACCGGAGGTGTCTGTTCAAAGACATCTTGATCCTAGAGTAAGTTGAAATAGATTAGAAGTGGGCGACGTATCCCATATAATCTTGAAAGTCGCACTTTGACCAATATATGGTGCAACGCCTTCGGGTCATATGTATACAACATATTCTCCTGGAGTACAAATGTTTAGAATCGATAACAAGCAAGTACCGTCGTGTGCACTTACGCCAACCATACCACGGAATCTGATGACACGGCCATCTGCACGACCAGTATGAGCGACTCAGATGAGCAGTTGAAAAACAACCATACGTACAGTTATTCCAGAGACGACGGTGATAGTCCCAACCATTTGGGTCGAACATTTGAGGTAAATCACCTAGGTAAGTTCAAAACGTGAATATCACCAGACAAGCCATTTAGCCACCGAGTGCTCACCCTTCCAGAACGATGGAGAACGTGGTCCTCGGATCTTTTTCAGTTCGCTTTTCGTGAATCGTCTGAACTGTCTTCGTACTGTCGCAAAGAAAATTGAAAGGAAGAGACATTCCGCAATGAATCGCAACATGGCAGCATGATGGGTCGATTGTTTTGAATTCTGTATTTATAAGGTTTCTCTGTATTCCGAATTTCATAAGTACACAAGCAACCATTCTTGCCTTTGAATGAGAGCCGAACCTGTGGTTGCCGTACGGGGTTCCTCAGACCCCGAGACTGAGTAGTGCAAGTGCCAGCGTCACCAATACAGCGCCGAAAGGGTCTACAGTTAACTCTGAAATAGCCGACAGGTCTTGGTAGACACCAAATGCTATACGTCATGAAAGGTTATCGGGTTTCAAAGAGGGTTTAAGTGTAAAAACGCAATTTTGGTGGTCACCAAACTCTACCGGATATTGGAGATTATGCCTGCCATCGGATACATCAGAGTCGACTTTATTGAAGTTGTGTTCTTTAGGTCACGGTGCTGTACTGCTTTTCTGTGTGTATTTCGAGAACTTGCATCATGGAACAGAAACGGGCACAATACTGAGCGTTCGTGATGTGTAGCTTGCCGCCAAGATGATTGTCGAAAGCGGCGTCAATCTGTAGCATAAACAAAAAGGAACCGAACCAATGAAATGGCCTACGTGAACACCTGAGTCCACCTGGAGGCCGGGCACAGTTGTAATACTTGCAACGTTGAGGTGTCACTGGGGTGGCAGTAGCACTTTTGGCTCTGTAATTCAACTAAGCCACCAGGATGTTCCGTTTCCTCGGTTTCCAGAGCCAATAGACATTTCGTCAGCCAGGCTTGTGTCCGTTTGCACGGACAACCCCTGAAATGCATTGGAGTGTCAATGCACTTGCAGCGGAACAAACGTTCTATAAAATGACGTGCTTGTATTATAAGCTTCCTGCAAAGTGACTGCGCTACGTACTTACCAATTGAACCACCTTAGACTCGTTGTTCCTCTCAATTCCAGGTGCATTGTGCATCAGTTGCCGCAACTTAGAAGAATTTGAACCATAGAAGACCAGAAAAAGATCATAGGACTGAAAAATCACACCAGTCCAACGCCAGCCTAGAACGACTCGAAGATAACCCAATTAAAAGCGCTCTTCACAGGAAATGTTGAGGATTTGGTGAATTGATAATGTCAACCTGTAGAGTCAATTGAAAGTTGTTGAAAGTCGACATCGTAGGTGGAAGCAAAGCCATCAGCAACTGATCCAAACCTGACCAAAGTCAATCCCCCCGGCTGATTTGCGCTGTATAATAGCCGGCGTACTGGTGCGACTGAGCATTGATTCTGACGCTGCGCCACCCGCCTTGTACCAATATTTACACAAGGTTTGACCAGAATTTAAGCTATGGTACCCATAAAATTCTTGCTAGAAATGTCATAGATTCAGTTCGAACAAAAGCTAACCACCCATTCCTGTCAATGAGAATCTAAATTAACATTCTCGCCACTAGCTTTCGATAAGCGCCACAACTTTTTCTGGCTTCGTTGAAACTTGCTTTGTTCGTCCGCGTGGGCCTTCGCAGGGTCAGTGACAAGTGATTCATATATCCCTTGTTTACACGCACAAGTCGCAGCCTTTCATTCCCAGTTTGATTTTAGGTTTTTACTAATGTTGAACCCTACGTCGTTTATTTTTGTCAACTCCCTGTACCTTCGCAAGTGCCTCCCATTCAAATCCCTAATTTCAAAATTCAAACCCACTTTTCCACGCACGATTGCACTGGGTGAGTGCTCTCCTACCCTCTTCAATAGTATCTTTCCATTTTAATCGTGGGTCATATACAATCGCTGAATGTCAGTCCTACACAAAATCTCAACGTTACCGTAGGGGCTTCGTTTCAGGTACAAATCTACACAGATATGTGGCTGTACTGGTAAACTTCGATTATTGATATGTTATATTTGATGTATGAGTATAAAACTTTCAATGCGAAGCTAATCGTCCATGAGTATTAGAAATAGTTCAGCGAAGATTAACAAGGTCAATAAGAGCAGGCTTTACGCCGCCAGTTTGACCATCAGCTGGAGTCGTGGGTTCATATAATCGCCACCAACGGCGATGGGACTTGCAATGTTCGTCATACACCAAGTAATTTCCTGAGATAGAGAAAACTCAAATCTTGAAAGAAGGACTGCGAGGATCGCTTCTAAGAGCTTTCAATTAGCAAGGCAATCTTGTCGGGGTATTGGTCGTAATCACTTACTCATTTCAAGTTGCGAGAACTTGAGCCCGCTGTATCATGCACACTGTCAGTTATGATCGCTTCAACAGAATCAGTACTTACATGCACGAGCGACCTCCCGCAGAGAATGTCATTCTGAGTAATAGATTGTTAGCTCAATTTAACTCAAAGGGAAAGGGTACGCACAGATGTGAATAAATCCCAGGTAAATGGGCATCAGAAACGCTGTCCGGGAGCCCCTCGAGCCATCTCTCAGGCTTCCACTCGTCGGCGTCTGGACCCCATATGTCCGTATTTCTGTTCGAAGCCAAAAGGCCGCACATAATGTTTGTCCCTTTAGGTACGAATATCTCACTTATTTTTCGACCGTCAAGCCCTGTGATTGGGTGTGAAAGGGGGAGAAAAATATCCTTTGTCGGTCTATCAATTTAAAACGATCAGTTGAATTCGAAGCACCTTTGATTTATATCGACCTACTTTCTAGAGAGCTGCCATACGGGCGCATACCTATTTCTACATCAGTATGCTTAAAGTGAGGCAAATCAAAAAGAGGACTCACAGCCGTAAGGTCTCCCGACAAATAGCGTCGAGATAAGGTAGCCCTACGAGTTCGTCGTGAGGAATGTCTCCATCTGCTTTCTCCATAGCCTCTCTTAATTCTATTCGAAGTTTGGTTTGAACATCTTGGTTCTGAGCGAGGAGCCATAAGATACATGCAGTGGCATTTGACGTCGTCTCTGTGCCTGCAAAGATGAAGGTACTGCAACGCTCAAGTCAGACAGCAACAGTTTTGGCGAGGAAACAAAAACATACGCAAGCTGCGCATAATTCTCCTCTTCCGAGGGTCGCTCCTCCTCAGGTTTTGAGGTATCCATATTTGCCTTGACTAACGGGTGTAAGATACCTTCAGTTGCCTAGCATAGTAATACGGAGAAACTCACTGAGAATGCTCAACAGATCCTTTTCGTGGACGTCCTGGACAGCGGTCCCATCCAAAATTGCTTGCTTTCTCTTGTGGTATATCTCATAGGACGTCTTGTACATCGCATCCGCAATATCGCGTCCTTCATGCATCGATTTCCATGGCAGAGCACTGATAACCTTCTTCCTGAAAGAACCGGACCCAATCTTGATAAGATGATGAAGAGCGTACACGCGGAGGAAGACCATCTCGAGCGTCAAAGGCCTGAAGGTATGAAGGTGTTAGAATGGCGCCCAGGTACAAGTAATGACAGAAAGGAAGATACATACGTAATTCGCTTGACGGCTCTGCTGAATGATTCTTCGGCATACTTCAAGTTGTCAGTCAGGTCATCGAAGGAATGCCCGAATCCACTTTGGCCAATCAACTCCAGGGCAGTACGTCCCATCCACGAGAGCATATCGATCTTCAGAATGTTTACTTAGTACTTCGTCATAATGAGTCAAAACGTGACAGGCGTACCTCCTTGGGCCCGCCCTGAACCTGATTGACTATTGCGGCTTCCAGCTGTCAGAAAACGTGTTAGTCGAACTAGGCAGGTTCAAAAGTTGGCGTTAAATTTACCCGATGCATGATGGCATAAACCGTCGGCACTGGATTTTAAAGACGAAACGGATAACGATTAGAGGCGTCTGGCGGAGACGAAACACGAACTTACGTATTTGACGCATGTGCGTAGTCGAAAATACAGGATTTAAGAGTTTTCGCTGCCGCTTATGATACTCACCATGTGAGCTAAGGAGACCTGGACCGAAAAACAGCCTAGAGCCCCTGTGAATTGCATTAGTCGCATTCGGAATGTTAATATAAATTAGTTCTCGTACGCAACGACTGGGGGTGTTATCTCGAAGATGTCTAGATCCTAGAGCATGTTAAAATGCATTAGAAGAAGGCGAGATACTTCAGATAAATATTAATTGAAAGTCGTACCTTGACCAAGATGTGGTGCAACGCCTTCGGGTCATATATATGCAACATATTTTCCTGTATTTCCAATGTTGAGGATCGGTGACGAGAAAGCAATGGTGCTGTGCAGACTTGCCCCAACCATACCCCTAAACCTGATGACACGGCCAACTGCACCACTCGTATGAGCAACCCACTGCATCTGTCCAGTTAAAAAACAGATATGCGTACATTTATTCCAGAGAAGACGGTGATATTCCCAGCCATTGGCGTTGAAGATATAAGGTAAAGCACCTATTAAATCCATCATTAATATATTAAAACATGACGAACTTGAAAGAGGCGCTAGCGCTCACCATTCCAGAACGATTGAGATTGCGGCCCTGGGATGTTTTCGAGTTCGCTTTTCGTAAATCGTCTGAGCTGTCTTCGTGCTGTAACAAAGAATAGTGAAAGTAAGAGGCATTCCACAACGAATCGCAACATAGCAGTGATGTGGGTGGATCGTTGTTCTGGGTGCTTCAAAGTCTGCAGCTGTATTTATGTTTTTCATCTGTATTCCGATTCCCATAAATACACAAGCTACCATTCTTCCTTCTGAATGCCATCCAAACCTGTAGTCCGGATTTCTTCAAGCCGAGACTGAACTCTGACACCATTTCAAGTGCCACCATCAAAATAGCGCCGGAAGGGTTCTATTTATGGTATGTTTTTTGGTTGCTGTGCTGACTTAAGCTTATTGTGTGTGTTCGAAGAACTTGGGGGTCAAAGACCCTCCTGCATGTTTATTTTGAAAAGTAATCCACAGAGGACCAGCTGGATTTCGATGAGCCTCATCATCAACGCACAGTGTTAATAGTATAGCATGTCCTTAAGAAGATCGTCACACACAGCGTCAATCTGGAGCGTGAGCAAAAGGTGTCGGATCAAACAAATTCCGTACCTGACCACCTGGGACCCGTGACGGACTCGGGCATAGTATCAGTTGTGTGTCATGGTTTCCTCTCGTCAATGAGGTGTAGCAGCTTCACTGCAATTCAATTAAGACACCAAAATGTTCCGTCTACTCAGTTTCCATCGCCAATAGTCTCTTAGTCAGCCATGCTTGTGTCGACACAAACGGACTACCCCTGAAATCCGTTGGACAATGACTGCGCTTCCAATGTAATTGACAGGAGGTGAATCGGAATGTCGAGGAGTGACATATAAGAACTGCACGGCAATTGGACTGTGCCACATGCCAATTGAACACCATTGTTGTGCACGTCAATTCCAGATGTCATGTCAGTACCATATTTACCGCGAGAAGAGTTTCACGAAACCGGGTGATAGTGCTGACTCGGAGAAAGTCACCGCACCATAGTAGGCGAATGGAGTCATCGTCAACTGATTTAAACCTGACCGAACGAGGCCAGCCTTAGCCGATTTAATTCTCGCTGTGTGATATACTCATACAGTGAGAATTATTATAATTCTGGTACACATGTTGGTCGATAATTATAGTCGCCAGTCATACAGTCACCATGACGGGGAGTAGATTACCTTACGAGGGCGATTGCGCTGGCTGAAACCCCTGATCACAACGGAACGATAGAGACTGGGCATTGTCATTTATTTCACCTGCTGGTGTGCCACCAACTTTTACAATACACATTTATATATGGATATACGAGAATTGCTACCGTACCTAAACAAAGAGTATGCAGTAAATTTCAAGTTGAACAAACACTAAACACTCATTCAAGTTTCCGGGAATCTAAATTTTCGCCACTGCCCCTCGATATGCAATACACTTTTGTCTGGCTTCGAGAGTTACCAAACATGAAGCATCATTACTCCTGTCAATAAGCTATGTACTTTCCGTCTTATATAAATTTGCTCCTTTTGTGGGCCTTCGCAGCGGTCCTGCCAGTTCCAGTATCAAGTGACACCATACCACTTCTTTTAAATTCCAACAATGATCGTGGTATTTGCATTCCAGGCCCCATTTCAAGTTTTATCAAACATAAGCCTTACGTTGTTCATCTTTCTCAGCTTCCTGTATCTTCGGAAGTGTCTTCCCTTCAAATTTCTACTCTCAAACCAACTTTCCCACGGGCTATCATAGCTTTCTCATCAACGTCCTCGGCGAGCGCTCGCCCGACCTCTTCAATATCTCTTTATCTAACTAAACACACTTTCTTTTGCGCAGAGACGTTTGAAGAAATTCACATCTTACATGATCTGAACGTAGGCCATGGAGCTTTGTTTCAGATAAAGATAATGAATCATATGTGGCTATGCGGGCGTCACTGCGCGCACCCATATATATATTGGTTTGGACATGAATGAGTCGCTTATCTCAGGGAACTAGGGGTGAAGCCGAGGTTAAGAAATTCAAAGAAAGACCCAAGACACATAATAAACCAACTCTAACTGATGCAGCCATCGGTTGGCCTGCAAAAAATGCGCAGCTGGAGGGTAGGGATTTTGCGCGCCAAAAGCTTACGTATGCCAAGCAGATGGCCCTCGGGGAGTGATTGACTCGCGAAGGCGAATGGTAGCTAGGATTAGTGACTGATGGTGCCTTCAGGTGGTATCCAATAGAAAAATACGGATCGTGGCCCATGGGGAGTGGGAGTGCATCTTACTAGGGCACTTCGCGGTCCGGAGGTGGAGGCAAGACGATAGTGTCACACTGAATAGACAGCATTCCACATCAAACACACTACAGTCTTTCTGTAATAATTCGCGGATAATCAGAACGACTTGGATCCACACCCACATGTACTCAGTTAATGAGAAGGCAGCGGCAAAAAGTTACAACAGGATTCGATTATGCAAACGTCAAAGATTTGATAGGGGTACGGGGCAACTGCCCTCGTGGTCTGCACATGTGCTGACCGGAGTCGGAAAATCCACGTTCTTCGAAGGTGTTAGTATTCAAATTGAATGTACGCTCTCGCTTCGTCGAAAACTTCGCATAAATTTAATCAAAGTGTCATTTAACAAAGGATCTTCGCTACGGTGTTCTGCACTACCTTCTCACGGACAAGTTTAGAGACACTTGAAAAAAAAAAGGAAAGTCAGTAAATGCTTTCAAATATCATCGATATTAATCTTACTTGAGAGTAGTACGGGTTAATGACTGTGCATGTAAAGGGGGAAGCGCAGGTTGTGCTTCCAGTGTACCCAATCCTACAGGTCATCAACACAGATCGTTAGACTCAGCTTCATTGCAGTCATTATGACAAAGTTAACGTACCCGCCGCATTGGCCCCATTGAGCAACAGGCGATCCAGTGCCAGTGGGATTCGGAGCGCTTGTTGTAGACCCAACGGTGCTAGTGGGAGCTGCTGTAGTCGTGGTTCCTCCACCTCCTCCACCAAGAAGACCGAAGAAAGTCAGGACATCAGTCGCTTGAACCGGCAGATCATGTCCGACTCCTTGCGCACTGATAGCCTGGAAATTAGGCCCGTACGTATAACGAGTCCATCCGTTGAGGGGATTATTACTCTGAACTTGGGACGCGGTTGTGCTGTAGCCGAACACGTTGGTCCATTGCTTGACTGCTTCATCAAAGTTGTGGTAGCTGAGAGTCGTGTCACTAAAGGATGGTACAGTTAGATGACATATTCTGTGGAGAATAAAGGGACGTTTTTACCTTGTTCCGTGCCAAATCTGCATCTTAGGACGACGGCCTGTATAACCAGAGTACCCGCTGCGGACGAGGTCACCCTGAGAGAAGAATATGATGTCAGCACAACGAATCCAGAAGTAAAGACAAAGTATATACCCATTGCTGTGCAGTCTTCGTGATTTGTCCTTGAGCACATTGACTGTTCCACAATCCAGAGCCAGCAAAGCATGCATATGGTACACCGGAAAATGCTGAACCAGCCGCGAAGACGTCTGGGTATGCGCCAGCCAACACGTTGGTCATCATCGCACCAGACGAAGTACCAGTCACAAAAACGCGACTAGCATCTACTCCATAATTCGCGATAGCGTATTTAACCATGGAGACGATTCCGAGAGAGTCACCTCCCGCATTATGGGTTAGTGTGGCAGTTGTGTGAACGTCCCAGCATCCTCCACTATCAGGGGCGGTGGGGTAGATGAGCATGTAGTTCTTGTATTGGTCTGCCAGATTCGCGTATTGAGTACCGCTGAAGAATGCTTGTGCGGTTCCGGTGCAGTAGTGCAGAGCGACGATGAGAGCAGGATTGGCGACCAGCCCTGAAGGGCGGTATACATACATCTTGACATTGGTAGGGTTGGTTCCGAAGTTGGTGACTTGCTGGAGCTGCCCTGCGGCTGCCCAAACGGTTGAAAGACATAACGAAAGGCTGATACCGCGTAGAAGTGAAGAGAACATGGTGGCCTGATTTGTTACATTGAACTTTTACGGGATTATATATGAGCGACTTACCAGTTTTATTTTTAGACGTCGACAAGCCCTTGATCAATTGCAAGCGCGTCGCCGAACATTATCCTGAAGGGCTCTAGGGGTATGTTTGTTTGAGTTCCTCGACCCAGAAGACAAGCAAGCTGAATTGACAGGCAGCCGTAGAACATCTACTCGGGAATGATGATGGAGAAATAGATATATTTTTAGCTCAGTCACTTCCGAGGTCCACGAGATCTTTAGGTCTGCAGACCATTCACGGGGGTTGTTGGCGAAGATCATGCCAGACATATACACCAGTACGCTTAATTGAACGGAAATATGCACCTAGGGTTCCCCTGAGACGAGCTCCAACTTGCCAACACTGGCAGCAGCGGCAGCCGAAGACCAAAAGCATTAGCAAGACCAAGACTGCCTATAGATTTAATACAGCCAACATCAAATACCATGACTGACTTGAAATGTATACATACCACCGAGACTCATCGATCATCGAGGATAGTCGAGGTTGAACGTTGAACGTTGTGTTCCGGAAAACTGGCATGACGGTACGGTGAGAAGAGGATTCGTGGCACGTGGGAGCGAAGGATTGATTACTAATCCGCACATTAGACTGCCGAAAGAAGCCGAAGACCAACTCATACACGACGACACTCATTGACCCAACCAGCTCGGGCTAGCGCTCAAGTTGAAGAGCGCTACGAAGCAACGCACGCGAAATCGACATAGACTTGGCTTTGTTGCTTGAAAATTCAACGGAGGAAAGTAGCTAGAGCGCCTGTGCATACCTGAATCTCAGGCTATATTACCATTTATTCATCATTGAATCTTGCCAACCGTGTTCTATTGCTTTTGTATTGCTTAGCACCCCACGACCAATTTAATCGCATTAAATGCAACTCCCTTCTTATTTCAAGTTATTAGTTAATCTGTGGGTCCGTCTAGAATGGAATTGTAGTTTCTGTTACGCGCGTGGTGGCGTGGTTCACAGGACATGTGACAATTACGACTCCAATTGAGCTTCGCAGCTCGATATCTGAGTGAGTGATAATAAATTTAGTAACCGAATAGCATGTTAAGATCTTTCGATACCGTACCTTTCTCTGAGTCTCCGGACCATCATCGTTCCTACTTATGCTACTCGCACCCTCGATAGAGGGCTCGAGAATAAGTTGTCTTGCCGAGATGGCTTGGGCCGATATGTCGATCACAGAGCTCGATGCTCCGTTAACGTTTGAATTTGAGATTTGGCAACACTCCGCCCAGTCATCGGCAACATCAGAAGCAAATTTCTTCCTGATATATTGTCGTTCATTCAGGCTGTTGGGTTGAACATCGTGAGATACTATACCGACTTCCGGGACCATTCTCCAAGCCTTACCTTGCCAAAGCACTATTCATATACACTAATAACGGTAGAGTTGGTGAAGTGACGAATGGGCGAACGTGGAATAACTCACATTTTCCAATCAAAAGAAGAGGCACGTAGAAGTAGACAGTCTTCTGTTTTACGAGAAGCTAGTAACCGATTCAGTGAGTAACAGGCAAAAAGAAAAGCCTGTCCTCCACACACAGTACGCACCAGTATCAGATTGAGAGCGGCTACGGCTGCTGTCAGGCCTCCCCTATTTATGGCATTCACGATAAGCTCATTCACCATTGTATTCGACCTAAAAAATATCAACAAGTGAGAACAGCGCACATGAGATAAATTTGCCTACTTCTTCATTCCTGACTTGGCGTTGTTGAGCGTTCTTACCAGACACACCGTGATGGCAACATCACATATAAGGGTCGCAACGCTCTGGAGTAAATACAATGCCTGGATATTTATATTAGCGCCCAGGGCAATCACAAATGGGCAGATGAAATAAGGCCTTACCGAAACATGGGGAAGGGGGTTGCTGAGGGCTTGTGTGAACGTTTGGGTTCCCATAGGGCATGGAAAGACGTGGGTGTCAACTGGCAGCAAGTTTCTGAAAGAGTGCAGACAGGCCAAGGACAAGCTATGCGTTAGTGGCATAACTGAAAAGCCTCTTCGACACGTACATCGAAACGACCTGTGCTAATGCGCAAGCAAGCAAACGTAAGCATCGTAACACCCATACCAAGAGCTGTACAGGTACCTATTCCAGATCCTTACACAAAATTGAATGTTCGCATCGCGACTAAGAGCAGCAAAGCTCACCAAATGAAATTATTGATAACGCCACCTGTAAGCCATTACAGTTAATTTTCTACAGGAAATAAACAGGAATTAAAGCGTCGCTCACAATAGCCGCTGGTATTAGTTTCTTCCTTTCGGTTACTGATGGATAGAGATCAACACGACAAATTCGTCAGAATTGAAGTACCCATGGCGTAATGCTTACAGCGATAAATACAGGCTGCGAAATGGCTGAAGATTCATTCAGAACCAAGTAAAACACTGGAAATAAGAGAAAATGATCTCACATCTGTACAATAAATCCTGATAGGTACTTTTAAGTGTCAAACCCTGCGTCAGTGGCTTGAAACGTTAAGACGAAATTCAATGCTCAACGTACATTAGGAATTAATTGTATCTATGGGACACGAGTCAAAGCTTCAATTAGCATACATAACTGGCTCTGAGAGCGACGGAGCCTACGGTTTCCTCCCTGTCAAAATGGTATAAGCACGGTTTACGAGGCGTTAACGCGCTCGAAGCTCACCAGTAGGACAGCCCGGCAATTCCCGAAAGCCTAAATCCGCCATCATCTTCCACGGACGAATGTTTGATTTTTCTGAAGGCGAACTCTTTAAATAGCGTTTGAAAGAAGGAGGTCAATTGTAAGCCTTCTATCAACCTAAAGAGCGTATCAGTACAACATGGTCATTGTTTCGAAACCCAATCGAAGAATAGCGCCTCGCGCTTGACCCACACCAAGGCGATAACCTATTGGTTTGTTCTTTTTGTAAGTAGTCCATTGACAAGTTCAGCAGATGCCACGTCATTTTTTTTCGACTTACCATAACCTTTAGCCGCCAATGGTCTCGGACGTACCACCGAAAGTACCACCAGGCCTGTATCAAACCGCAGCCGTAGAGACTGACGGTGATCACTCAAAAAGAAATCGCTGTATCGAAGTCCATATGCGACTCACATAGATTCCAGAAATATACCAACGAGCCAAACGTAAAACAAGGGAAGGATTCGAAGAGGATCTGAGCCAGTGGGCCATACAGTACTTGGATAATGAGCGACACCCGACTTGTTCACTTGGACGATCCTCGTAGGACAACTTGAACTTGAGAGCCTCGTCATCGCTCGAGCTTGATGATGGAATTCGAGGCTATAGCTTGTGAGATGGGAGAAAGAGGTGGGATCAGGGTGATAACTCTGGTGCCTTTTTCGATGTTTTCATTATCTGAAAGCTATTAATAGACCCACGTAGCGGAAATTGGGTACTTGGATATGCCATAGTATGCCATGCATGTAGATAAGCATCTGCAACACTTGCCAATCAGGTTCTGATTTGTGCAGGATGGCATGTGGAATTGATCAGCATTTTGAATCGCGCCCAGATGCTTATCTACTCGTCATTCAATCGCATTTGTCAAGGCAATTGATGGGTGCCAAGTGGTTCCAGTGGTCTCATTTATTTGACCCAAATGGCGCCCCTCCTTGATGCGTTTCATTAGTTATCGCTTGTATCTGAGCCGATATATTCCGGAGATAAACATGACAAGCATGCGCAATTGCAATGCAAGATAATTATACACCTATGACCAGCACATGCACATATGGCAGGTACGTCACTTCATGTTCCAAGCCCGCGAGTTCTTCTACCATTATGTTAGGCACAGTCATTCGAAGCATCAGCACAAGGTAGTGGAGATGGATATCAGGTATGTGATCTGACAGGGGGGCGCATATGCCATCTACTGTATAATCTCCTGAAAGCTCAAGGA
>NHTK01005744.1:0-15282 GCA_002938355.1 Panaeolus cyanescens | reverse complement strand
TATCTAATACATGTAATCGAGTAAATTCTCTTCTTATATACACATCTGCATCTGCTCCATAGCATCACATCCAACCACTCGTACATCTTGAATCTCAATGGCAACAACCAAGAAAAAAACTCCGAAAAAAACTGCACCAAAGGTATCTTCAAAGCCCATCCCAGCCACAACCCGGAGGAAAGGAAAGCCAGTGGATGAGTCTCAGTCTGAGGAGGAGCCCGGAGAAGATGAAGGGGAAGACAGCACAGAGGCTGAGGTCTCGTACGTTGCATAATTCTTGACTATTTATATGAACTAATCAGTGTTTAGATGGACAGATAACAATCATGCTCTCACCTTCAAGCTACTAGATGGCATGACTCAGTATCCCGAAATGAAGCATGGTATTTTCCCTCCCAAGGGTCAGAATGCCTCGACAGCGAAGGGTGGAGGAAAACCAAAAAGCCACTGGTACTTTCTCCTTGCAACACATATCTTTGCTGAAGACCCTATCCACAAAAAGGCTTTTGAAGCGACTCAAATACAAGGAAAAGCAGGAACTGCTGCCAAAAAGGAATGGATTCGACGAGTAAAAAACAGGGTTAGCCGGTACGTAGACTGGGCAATAGGCATCATATTAAGTTGACAATCTCACCAACTATTATCTAGGATGACGAAGGTTACACTGGATCACATCAAGACGATGGGAAAAACTGGTGAAGGTATTCAGCACGAAAGTGACCTTGACATGACAAAGGAGAACTCACTTACAAATGCATGGAGTGCGTCATATGCATCTTTTTATGTGATAATTGCTGTCAAACTAACAGCGCTGCAGGTGCAATCAAAGAAACCTGCCCGTGGTTTTTTAAAATGAAGGAATTCATTGCTGATCGACCCAACAAGCGACCAGTAGGGATAGGAAATAGTCAAACTGAGATTGATATGGAGGTTTTTGAAGGGCCAGTCAACAACGATGAAGTGGATGAGGTGGTTGATGATAAAAGTGAGGAAGATCGCAGCAAGGGCTGGCATGGGGTGAGTGAAGGATTAGAGACTATCGACACCAGTGAGGGTGCTTCGAGTGTTATAGATGGCGAGGGAATTGTTGACACAAGTGATAGCGAGAGGGTAGAGGGAATCGGTGGTGGGAAGAGTGATGAAGATGAAGAAGACGACGATGAACTTCCAGTCCGAGTTGGACAGCCAAACAATCAGCATCAGCTTGCAGCTGCGAAGAAAAGAAAGGTTACCGATGACCAGAAGCCAAATCACCTCGCCCTCAGCCTCAAGTCCAAACCCTCTAAGCCAGCAGCGACTCAAGTCAAAGCCGAAGACACCAACTCGCGACCTACAAAAAAAGCCAAAGTCCACGAGTTCAGTCATCTGCTTCAGGCCGAAGAACTTACAAGACAGAAGGAGCTTGACTTACAACGTATCAAACTTGAGTCTAGCACTCGACTGAAGATTGCAACGAGCGAAACTGCAAAGGCGGCAATTGAGGCGAAAATAGAGATGGAAAAACACCGTTTAGCAGAGAGAAAAGCCAAACTGGATGTTCAGAAGGAGCTTCGCCTGGAGGAAATGCGGTTGAAGCATCAGCTAGAGCTTGAAAAACTCAAGGCTTTTGCTCAGGCCAGACATACCTCAAATTCTAACGTAGCGGGCCAAGGTGAAGGGTATGGGGTATTGAACAATGGGGCTGGTGGAGTTGGCACAGTGGGCGGGTCTAATGACATTCAGGCATTTGGTGCATTGAATAGTAGCAGTAATGATTTTCATTATACTTTAGATTTTAGTACGTCAGGTACTGGTAGTAGTGATACAAGTGGAATGGGGTGGTGAGGTGTCAAAGATTGTATTTAATAAAATATACAATTTACGAGGTTTTGATGCAAAGATACTAAAAAGGAAGGTCGCACACACAGCACAGCCAAAAGCCGTTTGAGTGACTTTCTCTGCAGATTGAGACCGGGGGATGTTTACCTAAGGTCTGAATAGTATATCATTTTAAAGCAGACATTAATACCTTTCGAATAAATAAAAAACGAGGATCACAGCTATTGTATTTAATAAAATATGCAATTTACAATGAATTAACTACATTTACCCTAAAAGGAAAGGCACACGCAGTGACTGCACTGCCACATTTGCCATCTCAACTCTCGAAGTGTCGAAGTGCAACACTTTGAAGTGCTCTTTCTGCGCGGGGGCAGTTGGCATCATATAACACACAGAATTAGAATACTATATTACTAGACTATATGAGAAAATATATACTCTATTAATTTATCGATTACATCACATTTTATTTTAATTATCATAAGTTAGGTCACTCAGGGTGAGTGATGAATTGGCAGCGAATAGACACTGCTTCAATTCCTCTCGACGTGCCTTTGCTGCAGCTAAATTGACAGAGCGGGCTCCTGATGCAGCTCCAGCCTCTGTGGACACTCTTCCCTCTCGTTCTCGATCTCTATCCCGGTGGCTTGGCCCAAATTCAACAAAAGGATCAGCCATGCCTTCAGTCCTATTAGCATGATACAATCCCTGATCCTTTTCCTGCTTTTCGCAACGAAGAGCAAAGTCATGGACAGCAACAGAACCCAGAATCCAATATGTCGCATACTTGTGGGTCTTTTCGTTAACAATATTAATCCGAAGACCTTTGAGAGACTGAAATCGACCTTTGAGAAAGCCAATACAGTTCTCCGACTTGATGCGTACACTAGAGAGGACTGTGTTGAAGATTTCATTCTGGGGAATATTACTGTCCGGTTGTTTATAGGGTGCTACAAGCCATGTTTGGATCTAAAAAAATTTGAGGAACTAATACGACCAAAATAAATATTAGAAAACGTACAGGGTAGGCAGAGTCTGCCCAGATAAACTCGTCGTCCTCGAAAACCTCATCATGATGGGCATAGATCCAGGTTCTTTCCCATGCCGTTGCATCATGGGTGCTTCCTGTAAAACCATAGCCACAATCTATGATATAAAGATCGGGTGTATTGATAATCTGAGCACGTTAGAAAGTACATAAAACAACAAAAAATAAGGACTTACTTGAATATTGAGAGAGTAGTCATTTTTACGGTCAAAATAGCTCTCTCCGTACCAATAGGGCCTTGCGTGCAGTGGTATCAAGGTCCCATCAACCATACACCATCCATCTCGCCATGCATCACACTTTGCTCGCATCCCAACCCACTCTTTTGCTTCCTCCTTCTCTTCCTGAGTTGGAAGAGAGATCATATCCTGGAGGAAAGAAGGCCGAAGAATTGCAGTCAGAACACGACGAGTGGCCAGAACAATAGTCCCCTTTGAGTAACCTGACCATCTGGCTACCTTATTCAACCCCACACCATTTCCCGAGTGGCCAAATCGATAGAGCATTATTGCGACCTGATGTTCAACAGGCATTTGGTCTTGAGAGGACGAGTTGGAGAAGACTGGATCTGTCTCCAGACGTTGAACCAGAGCATCAAAGGTGTTTGGGGATACACGGAGATCCTGTCTGAATACATCTGGTTGATGCAACTTGATTTTCCCCAGGAAGTCGGGCATTTGGGATGCAACTCGAATGGCATTTTTCCGCGATTTGAGATATCGAGAAGAGAATAACTGAATGAGAGAGGTGGCGATATGACGGGAAAAGGAATGGTGGCTGAGTGATGTCGTTCCCAGCGTCTCTTCATCAATCCACACGTCAGTTTCAGAATCCCTTGGCTCCATCTCAGGCTGTTCGTCAAAGAACTTCTCTATTTCGTCAAGCTCAATATCAAGCCCTATATCCCCTCCATCATCGTCATCATCAAGGCTCCCCCCATCTGTGTCCATACTATCTGAGTTGCCAAGTGAACTGATGGAGGACAGTGTGCTGAGTGAGATGTTGGAGGTGTCAGATGGGGTCGTAGACTTCCAGTCAGTCCAGTCATGAAGAATAAAGTCGAGTGGGAGCTCATCAAATGGCAGACTGGCCAGAGACTCTCTAATCTCGCCACTAGCCTGTTCAAGGATAATTTCGGGTGTAATTTCTTCAAACTCTTCTTCAGCACTCGGTTTATGAGAGTGGTGGTGCTTCCGGAGCTCTCTTTTGAGATGTTTATATGACATGTATTGTGAGATAAGTTCTTTAGCACGCCTTTGTCGATGTGTGTGGCGAGGCATAGTGGTACAAAAAGTAGTTAAGTTAAATTGAGCAAATGAGGATGTCTCAAGACAGTTATCAGTGGCAGTGCACGCAAGATAAGATACAGGATAACTTCAAGATAACTTAAGAAATAAGCCAACAAACTCCTGAAGAGACTAAGGAATCGTGTCAGAATCCAGCAGTATAATCACATTTATTTTGGGGTGGTCAGAGTAAAATTTGATTATGAGGTGATTATGAATGGATTTATTGATGGCGGAATCGCTTTTTGAATCTCATCAGAATCACCGCAGAATCCTTACTCTGACCTCCCCTATTGACACGCGCAGCACGCGTCGACATCCTGCCGGCAGTTCGAATGATGAGGCAAATATCCGGTGGATGAATCAACGCTATTAACGTTCGTCGTAAGGGGTGTGACGTGCATGGCCATCGATATCACTGCCCACTGGGCTTAGGGCAACGAAGAAGCTCTGCGTGTATGGAGCTGAGTGAATGTTGGCGAAAAGCAGAGAAAAGCAGTGTTGGCCCACTCGCTTGATGTGATCAAAACCGTGTGAATGCTGTGAACGGCCAGGGTTCGGGCCAATTGCTTTCGTCCGCTTTCGTCACCTAACATCCACTTACCCTGCCGACTTACATTGAGCCTTCTCTTAGGTCTATCCAGCTTAGGTGCAGCATGAGGAAGTTTTTATTGATAATGTTCGATTCTTCCGGCCTCGATGCCTATATACAGACTTCGAAATGTATAACGGAAACTAGAAACCTGCGATCTGAATCACTATGATCATATACGATTCAACACCGGTACCGCTTCATCTTTGTATGTATATTTACGCTCCCGGAACACATGGCGCATCCTTAACTGGCGCTCCAGGGATGACCCACTCTCCTGCCGTCACATACGCAGCACTCAAGCCGTACAAGCCCCCATTCCCAAACAGCACCTTCTTGCCTTCCGTGTCAGGCAAAAGGGTCAAGCTTCTCGTGTAACTTACTCCCTGATCAGGAGCGACTTCGTGCTTGATCCAGTGCTTAGGATCACCACCCATACTGTTGGTAAAGACCTGCGAGTAAGTCGAATCAGAGAGGACGATGGTCCCCTGGGGTCCACCAACTGGAGACCAAATCGTGTACGGGCCAGCAGCTGGGACAGTTCCGTCAGTTGCAACAAGCTCGATATCGGGTGCGCTGTCGAAGGTGAAAGGCGAGTCACTAATCCTGTACCCAACTGCGTACGGGACGGGTCCTGGAGCCATTCCGAGCTCGTAGCTGAGCATAAACTTCGCATTCTTGCCTGCACCGATCTTGGCGATGGTGGTCATGCCGGGACGAAGGGTATAGTTGGCAAGTGCAACGTCGTTTATGACTGGGCCCCAGTTTAACAGATCGCTTGATCGTTGGTGAGCGAGTTTCTGGCCGTGCAGAGGGTCGCGCTGGTCAGAGTAGAAGACTCCGAGCTCTCCGTTGTGATAGAGAAGGAAAGGTTCCCAAATTGGATGGGCACCGTTCGTCGTGTTTGGAGCTGTGCCAGTTGCGACGAGGGAGACGAATTCCCATGTTTTTCTAGGTGGTAAGTGGTTAAAATTGTGATATTAACGAGATTTTGATAGTACATACCCCTTGTCTAGCGAAGCATGGACCTCGATGTTTGTGCTTCCTGACCCACGCGGAACGCCATTTCCGCTTGCGAGAATCGTGCCTGCGGGGAATCGTCCCATCTTCTCTGGAAGCTCGTAGAGGAAAGGTTGCGCAATACGACCGCCGTCATAGTTACCCATCTTGAAGTAAACCCTACTGAGGTCAGTCCAAGTCTTTCCGCTGTCCGTCGACTGGAAGACGGGTATCGATGCATTGCCTGGGAAGGAGGCGGAGAATGAAGCCAAAATAGTGTTCGAACAGTCGTGGCGAAGGACTGCTGTGCGGGCGTATGAGGTGCGCTTGGATGCCCAGGTGGAGGGAGGGGAGAATACGGTCACGTTGGTGAAATCTGGAGTCTCAAGAGACCCGGGTGGTGGTGGAGGTGGAGGTGGTCGTGCAGCCAATCCCAATGGAAGGATGCAGATTAACGCGAAGAGGCGAAGAGAGAGCATGATAGGTACTAAAGCAGTTGTTTAGACGCTATGGTGGCTAGTAAGGGCTTCGATTCGATTGATTTTCCTTTATACCCTCTGTGTTTCCGCTAAAACAAATTGCCAGAAGGGTGGTGATAAGTTGCAGTTGTCCGTTTTGAAACGCGTGCAGAGATGGAAGTCTGTCATATTCCTCTTCACTTCTCAGTCTTCTGCATTAATGGTATGGCTCATGACATATTACATTATAATTAAGCACAGATTTTAAACAAGGAACGCCGTTCAACACTTCTTCGAAGCAGCAGTCGCATTATCGGTACGACGGCAAATTATCGGTGATCAGCTGGGTCCTGCCGTCGCTCTTGACATTCGTCAAATGCGTAAATCATGATCATAGGGATAATATCAATTGCAATACCAAAATAGATTCACGGCAAGTTCCAATAATATGTTGAATATATGTATATGCCAAAGAACTTGGAAACATAGGAGACGGTTTCTGAGAAGGTGGGGCATAAAGAAGACGATCGCTTCAATTCTTTCGTAAATATGTCAGTGCCGAACCCCACCTGAGCACTAGGTCAGGATGTAATGTGGCTTTGGAAGCGATTGAGGGTCACGCAGCTAGACCGCAAGGTTCCTAGCACTTCTTTTCGAAAACAAGAGATCCTACCATCTGCACATTAAATGATAATTGGTTGATTTTAACATTAATTTGATTTTATTATAGGTCTCACACCGAAAACCTCGGTCGACTGATAATTATGGCTGTTCAGGATATGTCCATAACGTTTGAGGGTGAGAAGCCGACCAAAGCTACACATGGTTGTTGGTCATGTCGCATTGATGGATGTCGCATGAATGTCATTGGTGTTGAGGTGCCTTCAGTCAACAATAAGATGATTATGGGTGGCCACTCAGGCTCATTTACTAAAGGATCGATAGTGAAGCAGATGTCATTCAAATTGATCAAGGTGAGTCCCTTTTATAATTAGCGCTCGAGCAGGTCATTCACGAAACTTGAAATTCGTCAATGACGATGTCACCACAAACCGATGGTCATATGTCCGTACTATTGACATTTGAACACTCCACTACTAATCATGACTGCTTCTATTTATGCTCCTGGGACGCATGGAGCATCCTGAGCCGGCAAACCAGGGACAACCCACTCTCCAACTGAAACGAATGCAGAGCGCAGGCCATAATACCCCCCATTCGCAAACAAGACCTTCTTCCCCTGCTTATCGGGCAAAACAGTAAGACTGCGTGTATAGCTCACTCCCTGATCTGGAGCGACCTCCTGCTTAATCCAATGCTTGGGATCCCCATTCATAGTGTTTGTAAACACCTGAGGATATGTCGAATCCGAAAGCACGATAGTGCCGTTAGGTCCGCCTGCGGGTGACCAAACCGTATACGGGCCAGCAGCTGGTACAGTGCCATCCGTAGCAACGAGTGGAATATCCGGCGCACTATCGAAAGTGAACGGCGAGTCACTGATTCTGTATCCAACTGCAAATTCAACAGGTCCAGGCGCTAAGCCGACTTCGTAGCTGAGCATAAACTTGGCATCCTTTCCAGCGCCAATTTGTGCGATCGTGGTCATTCCTGGGCGAACGGTGTAATTGCCCATTGCGACGTCGTTGACGACAGGGCCCCAGTTAATCAAGTCTTTGGATCGCTGATGGGCGAGCTTCTGGCCGTGTAACGGGTCTCGCTGGTCAGAGTAGAAAACGCCCAGCTCGCCGTTGTGATAAAGGAGGAAGGGCTCCCAGATGGGATGGGCACCATTGTTAGTGTTCGGGGCCGTGCCAGTAGCCACCAAAGACACAAACTCCCAGGTTTTTCTGTAAGATGGCGCACGAACGCATTTAGCATTAATATTACAATAATGTATAACGGCTATGCTTACTCACCCTTTGTCTAGCGAAGCGTGCACCTCGATGTTGGTGCTGCCGAATCCGCGGGGAATGCCGTTTCCGCTTGCGAGGATTGTACCAGCAGGGAATCGACCAACCCTGGCAGGGAGCTCGTAGAGGAAAGGTTGCCAGATGGCACCTCCAGCATAATCGCCCTGCTTAAAGTAGATCCGACTGAGATCAGTCCAAGTCTTCCCATTGTCCTTCGATTGGAAAACGGGCAACGATGCATTGCCGGGGAAAGAGGCCGTGAAAGAGGCCAGAATGGTGTTTGAGCAATCGTGACGAAGAACTGCAGTTCGAGCGTAGGAGGTTCCCTTCGATGTCCAGGAGGAAGGGGGCGAGAAGACTGTGTTGTTGGTAAAGTCAGGGGTGAGGAGAGATGAAGCAGGTGGTGGTGGCGGCGGCGGACGGACTGCCCATGCCACAGGCAGAAGGCAAAGCAATGCTGTGAGACGAGAGGAAAGCATCGTTGAAGTTCAGACAAATGTGCGGTTACGAACTCTGAGTTCATTTCTTATTTATATCCCTTGATGAAATTGCTAAAATGAATAGGCAGAATACAGGTGATAAGTCGCTAACTTCAAGTTCGTGCATTTTGGGATTGCACGCGATGATCGAGGGGACGAGTTCAGCTGAGCGGATGAGAGATCCGCTCCATGACATATTCATTGCACAATAATTGAGGAGAGTGGCTGAGCTTCGATGTATTCTCATGCCATTGCAGGCGAATCGTCGGTGATCAACTGGGCTCTGCAGGACATCTCCAGATAGGGGTAAACTAAAATAGATCCAGCGTAAGGATGACCAAAGTCAAATGAATACAAGTCAAAGAATTCCAGACATAGGAGTAGCTGCAAAGTCTCCGTCTGGATCTGAGAAAGGACTTCGGGTGTCAGCGCCCCGATCACCTTCAACTTGTGCGGAAGTTGTAGCAAGAAAGGTATAGTGTCTTCCTTGGGAAGTTGCGAGGGCCTTACAGTCTAGTAAGTTCAGCGTCGTTTTTAAAGATAGTTGGACGAGAAAAACGTGTCAAGCGAGGGACTCGGAACCATGATGATCGATGGCCATTGACATTGACAGTAAACGCATTCGCTGGGGTACGGAGGCAGGTTGACAGGCACAGGAGTCGTTACACAAGTCAGCAAGAGCAGATCCATAGTTGAGTGCATTTTCTCCTCGTTTCTCGACGGCAATTGGGGGCTGGATGAGAAGTTGCTCTCTTCAAGAATGGAGAACCAAAACAATTTTGAACCATACGTTCCTGTTCCGAGTCAGCGACACAAGTTCAAGTTGAAGCTACAGTGTTCGGAGCGCGTTTCGAGGTGAAGCCAACCAGAAAGATGGTCATTCCGTTAAAAAGCAGAAAATTTAAACCCTATTGGTGTTTCCAAGTTATTGAATACCTTTGAGTTGAATTTGAATTGAGTAGGTCAAGCTCGCCAGATCTTGGCCAGCTCGCTGCTCGAGCTATGCTCAAGCGGAGGCTTGTTTGGCTACGGTGTTTCATGCAAACAAAGTTTCACAAGTTGACCTGTGCGCTTTCGCATTTTTGTTCTCCTCTTCCTTGTTCATAATCTACACCCATTGACCAACATCTTTGCAACGTATACTCAGATTTTTTCAAAGGAGAAATTCTGGGAAATTATCTCGGTTGTCTGGTTGACTGACTATATTTTCCCAAGGGTATCAAAGCTCCAATTCTTTCAACCTCTCACTGAGATCTCATGGACTTAGACTGTGAGCCTGATCATGTCGCCGCAGCTCACATATATATATCAGGAAACGGACAATTTGCCTATGGGTGTCATCGCCTACGATTGCGGCCCATAATCGAACAGTATATGTCACCCAATGAATTGCTCTCTGTCATTCCACTGACGTCTGCACACTGGCAAACGGCAAACGACACCTCCTTTGAATGTCAACCCTTAGGGCAGGCTCGACGCTTACATATTCATATGGTCGAGGTTATCTGTCATTGTCATAAACAATGTCATGATAACGGTGTTGTCCACAGCCTCATCTTGAATTCAAATGAGTAAGTTCACACAAAAGGTTTGTTTCGATGGGGCCCTCCTGCGATCTGAATTTTCTGACCATGCTTTCAGTTAACCCTTCAACATTCGTTATATGACTGGTTATTACTGGTCTTCATGGATATCTATCTATATTGGATTTAATACACGCCTCGGGTGGCTGATGTGCGGGACATTTGGACCTTAAAGCTAAAGGCCCCGAAACGCCCTTGAAATGTGTGTTTGGCACTTTAGCTTGACGCCTCAGGTGTGCTGCAACCTGTCCAAGGCGCCGGCACATGGTGTGTAATCCGATTCTCATTGACACAGTCGCCGACGTCAGGTTCACATCCATTTCTCACCTACTTTATCAGACGACATTGTGTGTGTATGGGAGGATTCCCAAAATTATGGTCCGTATTAAACTTTAATGCACAATTGTTCTGACTGGCCACTTCGGAGTTTGGATAAGAAACCGTGCCCAAACTGGATGGACAGTTTTCCATTCATAATGACATTACTCCCGGGGTTTTATCACAGCTGGTGACCGAGGACTCCCGATTTTCCTCGTTTTGCGTACCTTCATTGCGCAGTACAGCTGTAGTGCTCCCAAGTTACAGACCTGCCATGTCCATTTTCGACGTCGAGCCCTGATGCAATCACACTTGTGAGTGATGTATGAGTACTCCACCAATTACTTAGATCTGCGATTCACTACGAGAAGGTCAACATACTAATCTTGGGCTAATAAATACCGCAACGCAAATAACGCCTTATGATTGAAATCATTTCCCCCGACATTGCCGTTTATTTGCTACCAACCTGTCCTCTCCCTCCATGATATCAATAATTCCAGCGCCGTCTGTCACTCATGTTCTTACCTTTATCGCAGCATTCCCACTTCTGATACTCGCATACAAGTTCCTACGAGGTCATCGTCATAAGCTACCCCTACCACCAGGCCCTAAAGGCCTCCCAATTCTTGGCAATTTGCTCCAGCTCCCTAAATCCGTGGAATGGCAAAGGTATCATGAAATGTCACAAGAATTAGGTAGGCTCAGCGCTTCGATAATTTGAGAGCGAGTATTCACCAAAGGCCACAGGGACGGATATTCTTTACCTCAATGTTACAGGCACCAGCATTGTTATTCTGGACACCTTGGACGCTGCTACAGAAGTCTTTGAAAAGAACTGGGCTGAGTTCTCGGATCGGTTTGCGCTTTCACCTACTTTGTTGCTACTTTTCCTGATCATTCTGCAGTCCGCATCTCCCCATGGCGGGTGACTTGATGGGGTGGGGGACATCATTCCCCTACAAGAACTATGGTGAGTCGATTCGTTTCAGTTTGTCATCGACGTCGACATGTAACTCATGACTGACTTTGATGCAAGGCGAATCATGGTACGCATCGTGTTCATTCATTCGAAAGTCTCGATCTTCCCGTTCGCTTACGTTGCACAAGGCGTCTGGATCGCAGAATCTTTCATCATGAAATGAACGCTGTCCCAGCCAAGAGGTTCCGTCCTTCACAAGCCACCGCATGTAAACGACTTCTCAACCGCCTGATGGACAAAAAAGTCGTCGAAGTGGTCGGAGAAGTAATGCAGTAAGTGACGCTTCTCCTGACTGCCATTCGATGTAGCTCACCTAGTAATATTCCACTAGTACAGCAGGTGACATTGTCATGTCCGCCACATATGGTATAAATAAAGCCTCGGATCAAGAATATTACATCCAGTTAGCCGACGACGCCGTCAAAACCGTGGTCGAAGCGCTTGTCCCAGGCGCTTACCTTGTTGACGCCTTCCCCATTCTCAAACACGTACCAAGCTGGTTCCCGGGCGCTTCATTCAAGAAGAAGGCAAAAATAGGAAGCGATAAGAGGGAGTTAATGTTTGATGAGCCTTTTGCGTTGGTTAAGCGCCAGATTGTGAGTTTCTTTTTAGGACTCTGACAAGCGGAGATATCGATATGCGACCCTTGATTGGCAAAAGGAAACTGGTGATTTGGCACCATCGTTTGTGTCCTATTGTCTCCAAAGCCTAGAAGGGCACGTGTATGGAAATGCCAATGAAGAACACATCAAGTCCGCGGCTGGTGTCATGTATGGAGGTGCGTTTTATACGTTTAATAATTAATTTAATATTTCTCACTCGTTTCGATGCATTGACATGTTTTGCAGCTGCTGTTGAGACGGTAATTTTTCCTTTTCTTTCAGATTGCCAAGCTTCCTAAAATATGATACAGACATCCTCTGTACTCGCGAATGCCATTTGGGCATTTGTCAATCATCCAGAAGCTGTCAAACGCGCACAACAAGAAATTGATCACGTCCTTGGACGGGGGGATCTGCCTACCTTCGACGACGAGGATATCCTTCCATACACCAGCTCCCTCATAAAAGAAACAAAAAGGTGGCAAACTCCATTCCCTCTCGGTATGTTATCCTTCCACAATCATTTCCCTAAAGTGTTTTCGTGCGATAACGCTGCCAATTTCAGGTCTTCCGCACTCCACACCTGCAGGAGGGGTGTGCAAAGGATTTTGGATACCCAAAGGCTCCATTGTGATGGGAAATTGTTGGGCAATTCTTCATGATGAAAGTATTTATCCTGACCCTCACAGATTCAACCCGCATCGCTTTCTGACACCGGATGGTAAATCCATTGATAAATCCATCCCAGACCCTTCAATTGCGATGTATGGATACGGGAGGCGGTACGTATTTCCACATACTTACACAGGCGAGGACGACGTTAACACTCTTGTACGGTGACGATAGAATCTGTCCTGGACGTTTCGTAGCAGACGCTTCTGTTTGGATAATCCTTTCGTCTATCATTGCCGCATTCGACTTTCACAGAGCAGACGATACAGGAGGACTGGACCATCCATTCGCAAGTGGGGCATTAAGGCAAGTTCGACTGTTGATGCATGGTTTTATTCTCTGAATATTATTACAGAGTCCCACTTCCATACAACGTTCTATTCGAGCCAAGATCAGAAGAAATCGCGAAACGCATTCGAGAGCAACAGGAGTAGTGGACCCCTTGTATGATACACAGATAACGCTTGTACATTTTTTATAGGGACTTGACGTCAATCGATGACGCTTTTTGATGCCCACAGTTAATCAAAGCTTAGCTCTAGCTTCAGTGGCGGCTTTGATGACGCTAGGAACGACTCCATTCGAGAACTTCTTGCCAAGGAAGAGAGCGATGTCTTCGGCTGTTGTTAAAGTAGTTAGCACAAGTCCAAAATGATTACGACTAAGGATACCTACCAACGAGACGAGGCTTTTCTTGAATGATCAAGTGTCCACCATCGCGAATTCTGATATTTGAAGTGTTATCGGGACGCTTCCAGATGAGTACACTAGCAGCAAATGGACCTCCGATTCTAAAAACCGAGAAAACGCGTCAAAATGCTAAATGAACGCGTAAGTAAATGGTAGCGCACATGTTCCAAGCCTCGTCTTTGTCTCCCATGATCCACCTGAGCTCGATGTTTTTGTCAAGAGTGGGGATGAGCTCCCATCCTTCGTTCATGCTGCGTAGTTCGGCATACTCGCTGGATTCCTGGAAAACGATCATGACACGTTTGTTCGTCGTTTTGTGGCAAGATTAGGGATAGCATACCAATGCTGGATTGCATTTTAGTTCTACCATGCCGGTTTTTGGGTTGTCGTAAAGCCCATATTGAATATATGTGTCGAGTGCGCTTGGATCAAATGCTTGGAACACAGGTGCTTTGAGGAAACCTGCCCGAGCCTCTTCTCTATGGGACGTAAGAATCAGTAAGAAAAAAACAAATAAAAATAAAACTATAAACCATGCTAATTTACCTTGATTTCCAAGATGACCGCCTTCCTATGGTCCCCAGTATGACACGCACTTTGCGTTCGAGTTTGGATCCAGAGGGAGGGTAGAAAGTTGCCTCGCTCAAGATAATTGCTTGGAAAAGTTTAGGATAACTCAGGGCACACAAGCCTCTACACAACAGCAGTCAGCGACATAACTTCTCAGATACATAGAGAACACGCGTACGCGGCATCTGCCCCAAGTGAGTGACCAATTGGTATAACATATCTGTCGTTAAACCCTGACTTGACACGAGATGCTGACAGTTCCTCAGAGACTCGAGGTAGGATTGTTGGCAACTCTTTCGTGAAGGCGTCAGCTCCGTCTGGGAGATAGTGGACAAGAAAATTGGCCAGATCACGAGCGTAGTCAGATCTGTCAGCTAATGAAGGGCAGATTGAATTTCGTGTTCATCAATGAGGAACGCTTTGCTTACGAAGTTTAGGAATATAGTCGCCATTTATCAACGCGCCATCTCCATGATTGACTGCCTCCAAGGACCAGATCTCTTGAATTCGTATTGGTGACGATGGAGATTCGGTGATTTCAATCAGGTGTTTAAAAGTTGGTTCCCAAATCTAAATCGAATCAGAGGGATTCAAGTGAACACCAGGCAACAAGAAAGCTTACCTCTTTATGAAATCCAATAGCATGGGTCGTTACAATGGTAATTCCCTTCTTTTTGTCTCCAACATCGGCATGTTCGTTTCTCCGAATTCTGAGCAAAGGACTCCAGAGCCCAACTTGGCTCACTGTTGCGCGAATTTTGGGATTCGGGAAGCGCTTCTCAGCTTCCGATTTCTCGTAGACCATGCGCTTTGCTGTATCCTCCAGCCACTGCTTCCGTGCCTCTTTAGATTTGAAAGCACTCGGGGGAGGTACATTGATTTGTCCTGGGGCTGAAGCTAACCGGGGCCAGGCTGCTCCTGCGACATGAACTGTTAGAGTATGGGTGGGCGTGAAGGCAACCTTTCGATTCAGATTTTCTGGTAAAGGGTTTGGAAGGGGGACTTGAGATGGAGGTTTCTCGAGTGGTGCAAGACGACGCCTGGGGCTACAGGTATACTCTGCAGTCAACTGCCTAGAAGGACGTTCGAAATGTCGGTTGCCAGAAATTGGATCTGTCATTGGGATAACCAGAGAAAGGAGTGTTCAGAGTCTTTGATGAAGCAATGAAGGACGCTGTGTTTCCTTTAAATATTGCCAATGCTGCTAACCCGGGGTCAACTTGATTACAGCCATTTTCATAACGATAGGCCCCTTCTATTTTCGTCGAT
>NHTK01005743.1:0-15255 GCA_002938355.1 Panaeolus cyanescens | reverse complement strand
TAGTTGGATAGCCGCGTTCGATTCGCGCTATCGTTGTATTCGTTTGTCCCTCCCATGCCTCATCCCTCTTTGCACTTTTCTTTTTCCTCTGTTTTTTGTTTCCTTCTGTTTTTTATCTCTGGTCTCGTTACCTCGTACTCTAGCCCACTAGCACATAATTTGTACACAAACCACGCCCGTTCCGGCTTGAGCTCGGGTTTTGGCTTGGCTCGTATCGGGTTTGGGGTTGGCCCCTTTTCCCGTTTCGACCCAAGTCTCGATCCGAGCAAAAGAGATTGGGCGTCCAGAATCCAATCCGATTTTGCTCGCAACCTACGCACTTGGGTCTTGGCTTTCGTTTCCATCATCTATACGGGTATGATCTCAAATCTTTATCTTTCTTTTCATTCATCCTATCTACATTTACTTCGTATCTATTCCTCTCCCCTTCACTCGCGGACGGGGCATAGACCATGTTTGCTTAAGCCCTCAGGCGGCTTACACGGCATGTTGAGCTTCCCTGAGCTAATTCGTCGCTCAACATCTGTGATGGCTACACCCAAGCTACCTGTGCATAGGAAGCGAATATTACTTTGTCCCTAACAGATTTAAGACATGGGTCTATAGGTCTTAGTCTACTATCTGTTTACCATTTAGCCTCAGACAGGACCACCAAACGACGAATGTCCTTGATGAGAACTTGAAAATAGCCATTGTCTTACAGCGTAATCAGGTCTGAACATGTTGTATCTACAAAACCAAAATTTAAACTCATCGTTGAAAGAGTTCATATCTCTATTGCGGAGAAAATTAAATACAGGTGCTCAACGCTCCTGCGACACTGTACACAACGTTTGTTCAAGGTGTACATAGAGCCGCCATCAAGCCGTTTTGGGGATCACCGACATCAGCCATCAATTGCTTCGTCAGCGTTTGAGAACATATGTGCGCGATCCGAATCTTAGCCACCCCTTGGGCTGAATGCCTGTGTAAGTGTGTTCCAATGGAGAAAAAAATACATACTTCTGGCGGGAAAAATTAGATTCTGATTGGGCAGAGTCGCCGACTGTTGTCCGGATCCTAGTACTTACAGTACTAGTACTTGCCTTTGCATCATCTGTTAGCGTATGATCATGATGAATGAATGTAAGTGCATGCTGTTGGACGCTTCTACTTTGTATATTCGAATTCACTGAATTGTTGAAGAATTTCTTGAACCACATGTCCGCCAATTTCACCCAAGACTAAAAGAACAGAAAAGACCCAGATTGCACGAAAAAATCGGAATTGCGATGCGTCCCTGAGCCATTTTTTTCACACCATCATAGATCTGATCTTCCCCCTTCCACTCTCGAAGGAATTGAATCCGCCTTTCAACGGTCCTCCGTGTGAATATGTTGGCCTCACTGATTGCAGAGCCTTGGTCAAAGGGGGAACCTTTGAATCCTAGCTTGTTCTTGTCCTTCTCTCACCATCCATGTCGTTGAGGCCACAAAATTAACTCAGAACGCAGTTTTTGAGCCCTTTTCCTCGAAAAAAATGGCTTCGGGGCAGCTGTCATGGAATGAGGAACAACTTGCTTGGATTGCGGCGGATCATGACCTGCTTTCGTCGTATCAGGTCCTCAAATACGCCAACGGTATGTTCCAATAAGCTCCCTCCAGTCCTGCAAACTGACCGGTAGCCGCCCTTTCAGTTGGTTTACTCGTATGTAATTTCAAACCTTCACACCTGGTTGATATTAAACAAATACGCTGTTTTTTAGACGATTCTTCTTTATGATCATGCGATTACGTTCAATATGGAGGTATGTCACCAAATAATTGGTAATTTGTGGACAATCAAAACTAGACGCTCAACTTGCTCCAAGGTTCGAAGGATATGGTCGTAAGCACCTACGAGACAATAATTCCATGATATAAATTCATCCCCGATATTTAGGCTGAATTGGAGGCTGCCCAAGATATTATTTATGACCACTCGATATTTTCTCCCCGGATTTGTCTTGTAAGTGATTATTTATTATTCACCACCTTGCACTCATGTTTTACAACAGCTATGAGGGATTGTGTAAGCGCTCTGCCGATTTATGAACGAGCAAAATATCTGACCCCACCTAGCCAATATCCGGTATAATGAAGGTGCCGCCGGTAATAGAGTACGTCTTTTTTACCCAAAATCATCGCCAATATTCTCTTATTGACGACCTCCTCAGGTGTATGATACCTATAATAATATTTTTTGGGGCGCACATTGATTTGGGAATACAGGTGCACGGCCAAGCTGTTCACGGCATTCCCGACGGTTGTTGCAGTCACATCAGTGGAGCTGATGCTGATTCTACGAGTTTTGGCGCTTTGTAAGTGGATTCGTCCATCCCTCCGTCTGTCATTCTGACTTGCATGACCAGATTCCAATGGAAAAGTCAGTTTGTAATGGCTTGATTTCAAGACAGAAATGAATTAACGCGACGCACAACAGCGCATGGCCAGATTCTTGATCACAGCATTCTTCAGTGCGTCATTTTTACGACCTTCCTGCCTATGTAAATTAAGGCACTTGCTACAGTTCAACTTGGTATCTGGTCCGGTATTGCAATTCTTATTCTGGTGAACACCAGACGTGCGTTCCCTTTCTTGCCTGTTGCATCCCCTTCAAAAGCTTATTACACCCCCTTTAGCTATTCACGGAGAACGAGTGTTCACTGGGTGTTTGTTCGTTGTGCCCAAGTATGCTGTCATAGGATGGTCAGTCCAGTTTCTCCTCTGCATATGATGGAGCAATGCTGAAACAAACGTTGTACTTACAGGGTTCCTGGCCTCTTGTTTGAGAGTACGAATTATATTGCCACTTCTTCTCCGTCTTCTGTCATCTAACCTCACTCATATCCATATCCAGTTCTCCTTATTGTTCTAACAATCCACAAGGCACGCAAATATGGCAGGTTTTCCTCCACGTGAGTATTTCAAGTCCAACGTGGAATTCTCTTATCGTTAATCCTTTACTAGATTGAAGGTATTGACAAGGGATTCCGTCTTGTATTTTGGAATCATTTCAGGTTAGTCTTTTTAATAACCTCAGCCACCTTTATTTTCTGGACGTTAAAATTAAACATTTCATAGGAGTATTCCTGTTCAACATCATCTACTATGTGGTGGGAAGACATATTCTCGCCCCATCCCTTATTCTGTACGCATCTCCTTTCGAAGTCACCCCAAAATTTCTAATTAACCATTTTGGGCCAGGCCATCCAACGTTGTCACCTGTATTGCCGTACGTTTTTTTTATCCATACTTGGTGTAGTTGATATCTCAACACTCGTATTCGTCCCGTGTTTCATCTAGGCCGCGCGTTTGACCATGAATATCCGAAGGTTTACTATGGATGAGGGGATGCAAACCTTGGCTCAGAACGGACTTGGCACCATTGCCCACCCAGGTCCGCCTCGACCTGACAATGCGGTCAAGCCTGTTCCATTCCGCCCACGGGAGCACATACCAACTGATGAAGAGCTGGCGCACGAAGAAAACGAGCTGCGTATCATGAACCAGCAACAACATACCCAGTAACACCAGACCGTGATTTCCTTCCATCGCCTTCGTAACCATCCTATGCGGTCCAACATCTCCGCTCCTTTTACCCTTTCACACAATGTTACCCCGCGTTTTCCCCTTCAACATACATATTTCCGTCGCCTCGACATTTGTCCCCTATCATTCCCGCACGCCTCCCTCTTTCTTGGCTCCCACCAACTGAACACGTTGATCATTTTTATATATTCGCCAGCGTAGTTCCTCGGAACCGCGACGCTTGTACACATCAATTCACACTGTCGTCTGGGACATGGAAGGCACCGACGTGCCACATCCCCGCCCAGAGTATAACATTACCCCATCTACTGATTTTCTCATAATTTTGAGAATAGTAACAACCTGCTCGTCTTGTTGCATCAGGTGAGCCAAACGGGTTTTATTATCGCAAAGTTGACGATATTAACAAGGCAGATAGGCACCCTTATGGATTTCAAAATGCACATAATGTACTTCTAGACGTCGTATTGCTATCATTACCTGCTTTCGTATTTAATAGATTTGTTGTTTCTTGTACCCACTCCAACAACCTTCAGCTTGTCGACATCCACAGCATTCACGCCACCGCCGCAAACGCTCTCAAGACTTCTTCAACGCTCCAGCACACACGGAGTACGCCTATAAGGTCGCAAGCTCAAAGTTCGACTGCGCCATGAATAAATTTGGACAACCCTGGTGCCCTCCTCAAGTGTCACACAGGTCGCTTCGCGCCCTTTCCTTAACCTTACTCCTTCGATTTTCGTCTTCAAAGCCCATTACGCTTATCACGAAACAAACGCACTGCCTATTCAAGTCTCTGCCGCTCTGTCAGGCCCCTCAGGTTCTCAAGAACAAAAAAGCCCGTGTGAACAACGACCGTACAGTCCTCATTTCTTCAACTCGATTACCATTTTTTTTCACTCACTCACATTTTACCCATTTATCTTTACAATTTATTGATATCTCAGCACAGACTGGCCCTGGCTTTGAAAGCCACTTTCAATTTTACACGGCTTAGCACGCGGAGATTGTCCCTGAGCAGCTTTTCAAGCAACTTGGCTGCATTGGGCGGATAAGGTGGGCCAAAGAATGTCACAGATACACCACCGCCATTTCGGGACGATTTTCCGACCGTTTTTGGTGAAATGCGGCGGTTCCGGCGGTTTATCGACACGGTAGGTCTGCTACATAGTATCATTGATGATTTCTCAAGCTTGTACTATGGCAAGCCCGTTGGTGGCATTTGAGAGGTGCTGCGGAATCATCCCGAGCAAGACTTCATCCCGCGATGCGACTTCTAACAGTTACACTCCAATTCATGAATGACGTTAAGTGGGCGTTTGATTCTCATCGGCTGCATCGCATCCGCAATGTTTTCTCTTGTACAATTTGAAACATTCACGATGCACTATTGAATTCATGCAGTGTGTTTACTATGTCGTGCATACTGAAGTCCAGGGCTACCGCCGGACTAAAATGTACACTCTTCCAGACAGTACAAGGCACACATCCATAATTTAGAGAAGGAATTGATTCAGTTACTTTATTAGTCTCGAGAAAAGCCACTTTATCGACTTTGAATGTTGAGGCTGCGTGTATGACGTTATGTGCATGTGCAAGCAGCAGGACGCGATTTTTACCCGATGCGGCAGCGTGAGAAGGCGGTGTAGCGCTTTGGCGTAACATAAGCACAGTTTCAGGCGTCATTGTCCTGCAGCGACGTCCTTCAGAACTAAAATATACTGAGCATCTCGGGAATTACCTGCTCGTGTTATATGTAGGGTAATCTCCAAGGGTTTACTGGTGTGCCACTGGTATGGCGTATGACACAAATGCATAGTACAACTCCAGCAAGCCAGTGCATGTATGGACGCCAAAAATCAAGAAATATGTTCTACGAGAAGGTCCGTAATTGTTCTCGGTATTGTCCCTTAATATCGTGGATGGCCGTCCTGTGCCACTTGGGTGCCACTCGTCTCACGGCAAGCAGCTGCCGGGGACAATGGCTTGCATTGTGTTCGTGGTTGTTGGTTGAACAGCTTGGAAAATATTGTGAAAATGGTTAAAATCATCAGCATTCAATGCTTCTGGTACAGTTAGATGAAGCAATTAAAACCATAAAAGTTCACAACGGCGACTTCTAGAAATGCGCCCACCGCGTTTAAATGCCAAAGTAACCGACCATAATTATGGCATTTGCGATTTATTTTGTAACAATGACACCAATAATGCATTATGCAGCTCCAGCAAGCCAGAATGGCAGTGTACGTACCAACGCAAAAATTATAGAATTATGGACCACAAGAGAGTCTATAAGTTGTTCTCGCCCTCGGGGTTGTCATTTATACATTATGGATGGGCCTCATGATAAGGAAACGTTGTCATGTTTCTCAGTGCCACTCGTCTCATCACACAATGGCCCACACTACAGTCGCGGTTGTTGGTTGAACAGCTTGGTGAGGAGTAGTGCTTACGCAAAGCTCACGATGAAATCGATGGTGATAGAAATAGACGATGGAATGAAAATTGCTGCTAGCTTTAGGATATACAGGAATGCGTTACAATGTACACATGTGATGGTATGATATAAGAGTTGAAACACGAGAAAGGAAAACGATCTGGGATAACAGTCTTGAACTTCGACTGGCTTGATGGTGGCTTAGTTTTTGTTGACTGGAAAAAGGTAATCATGATACTGTTTCATGAATTCGGCAATCATGGGGTCATCCTAAAAGAGAATAGAATCGTTAGAAAGGTGGATGAAATGTGACAAGTTGGATTAACGTACAGATTCGTCGAAATCTTGAACTTTCAGTACAGGGATCCTAGCCAGCTCCTCGTCCGTATAGGTAACCTCGGTCACTGGCATGCCAGTGAGTTTATCAACTTTGGTTACACAATGGGTTTCGGTTTGAGCCTTGGAAGTGGTGGTGCTTTTAGTAGAGGTGGACATAATTATCTGATGTGCAAGCCCAGAGATCAGACAAGGAGAAGAATTATGACAAGACAATCAAGACTCACAATATTAGAAGTAGGAAGTGTAAAAGGACGAAGAAGAGAGACGATGTAGTGGTGGTTCACTGATAAAAAGCAACGAAGAAGAGCTGCAGCTTAAATACCTGTGCCAGACGCGATCCCGTGACTTAAGGTTTCCAACTCGCCAAACGCGACACAACTTTGAAGCGTCAACTTTACGCGTCCTGCCTTGTAAACATGTAAACAACCACAATCAACGCGGGTGGCCAACAACAAGTCGATGGCAGTTCATCTGACACCTTTTCTCGACGATTTGATTGATTGATGGGGCCCGCTCCATGTTGGCCCCATCTCAAGATCAAGAAACTACGCCTCAAGTTTGAAGGCGTCTGTATAATCCTACAGGGTGAGTGTACCAAAGGCCTTGATGAATGAAAGTAAGTGGAAGCTAACGTCTTTCATAAAAGCAAAAGAGAGAAAGCTCACCCTTGAAAACCGGTTAGAATAACAACAGGTTAATGAGGGACGATGGGGGCGTATCGTATCCTTAGACTTCAAATCTTCAACGCTGATGTTAGGGATAAAAAGCGCAGTCTTTACCATGCGCTCATTGCCCAGCCCTTGGACGTGGCTAACTGTATCCATGGAAAAAAGGTGAACTTGCTTTGCATTGAAGAAAAGACTCAGCCCTCGCAAGTAAATAGGGGCCCCGCATCCCAAGTGCCAATACTTTCTGTTCTATAGCTGGAACGGTCTCATAAGAGGTGTTCTTAGGCCGATATCAAGCGATCTTCGATGTATAAACAACATGGTCAATCTTTGGCGTTTTCACAAGGATCAACAACACCTACGATCAAATGCCTCTCTTCAGAGAGACGAAAACATGTTTTCGCCTGACAGCTGACAGGTAGGTATTTGGTGGTTCAATAAACCATAACCCACACTGTGTAACCTGGCATCGTGCTCATCAGAACGTCCATATTGATATGATGCACCGAAACGGCGGAGGTAATCGATTTTGTCTGCTAAAGTCTAAGAACAAGCAAAAACGACCTGGAGTCGGTAAGCCTTTCACGCCTGCATCTATTAGCATAAAAAAGACTCACCATCCAATCGCCACTCCTAGTCAGTAAAGGACAGCCAACGAAGAGTGAGGCAATGCGCCTTGTAGGACTGACAATCCAGAGCAAGCAGGTAAATCCTTCAGTTTCAACGAGAAGAGTTTCAATTCGTTTGTCGTTTCCGATCTTTTATCTGCAAATTCAAGGCCCGGGAATGGAGGCGTTTTGAAAGCCAAAAACACGTTCTCATATTACTATTGCCTCCATAAATCAGAGAAATGGAGAAATATCGCAGCTCCTTCATGACAATACATCTCATTCTGAATGTCTGATGCAATGACGATGTCGATTAGCGGTGGAGGGTACGTGGCATCATGATTGTCCAATACTCACCTTGCATGCTAATCATGTTTTCAGCGCGTTGAATGTTTGGTTCAATAGCCTTCCACGTTTTTCAGTCCGCGTTTTTGCCAAAGAAACAATATATAAGTAATGCGCCAGAGGCTCCAGAACAAAGTTGGGTATAATGGCCACGTCATAGTCATCGTGTAAATTTTCAAGCATGGTCAGGTATCAAGCAGGTATATCTCGTATGGAAAGTATTCATGAAAATTTAAACATGGGTACAGGCATTAATGGTGTTCAAGCTTCAAGGGAGATCAGACCAAAGCAAGAGTTCAAGTTCAAGTCAAGTTCAGTCATAGAATGGGGAAGCAGGCAGGGTGTACTGAACACTTGGAGCGTCAGCCAGCCAATCAGATGCAGCACGAGCGGAAGTTTCGGCATTGACGAAATTCAATCGGAGACTGAACGTACTTCACCCGCAAGTTCCGCTTCTGCCGCCTGCGGCATCATGCTCGAGGCTTTCCATGTTACTTTGATATTTACCTGAAGAACAACTAAGCCGTACGTCGCGCTATATTCATATCGTAATTTTATTAAACCCGGAATATTTACCTTATACCTGCTGCAGCGACCATATATAACTCAAAGTCGAAGAAATTCGACGAAAACGCTTCGAGGGCTCTGGGTATGCGATTTTCCTCGAAGATATCGATTGTCATTTATTTTTGCGCTGACTGGTGCAGATAGTAGAAAAAAAAATGTGAATGGAAGCACATCGCTAAGTAGAGATAAAAAATTCAGGTTAACCGCTGTCCATTGCGGTCAGTGTCCATCGGTACCTTTTCGAATTCATTACTTGTCAACACACGGCTTGAACAGACGCGGACTGACGGACTGTATGCACTTGAAATTGAAGTCTTTATTACTGACGCTGGATAGGTAGCGGCTGATTGACGCCTTGATAATGAACGACAGACGCCTCAGAGGCTTCCGATGGGGCAGGTACGGTCTTGTACCAGATTCCATTGGGATTCCGTTGCTGCTCTGATCGACTGGTGCATTCGTTAGGTTTGGGACGATAACATTTGCTCTCCTCAAATGAGCCTGGATCCTCTTGAAAACATGACTCGATTAAACCGTCAGCTGGTACACTGATCGAGCGCTTTACTTATACTCATGCATATGTTCGAATTTAAACGGCTACCGACAAGGTTTATTGCGCTCAATATTTAACGACACAGAGCGCGAATCGATGACTCAAGCCAGCTAGACTCTTTCATATGCATGCTTCACCTACCGTCGCCAGTGCATGTTTTGATCTGGCGTTTCCCATTCCGTCGTCGTCGTCATGGTCATCCGAGCCTGCGTGGGCCGTCGAGGCAGCGCAGTCGAAGCGTAGGGTTGCGACGGCATTTGCGCAGCGATACTTGTGTCCGGCAATGCATATGCGGAATAATGCAATAATACTAGTACTGATCTCTCGAATCATAGGTACTACATAAACTGTCCAAGTTCCGGATCCCATGTCATGCATATGATCATGCCTCGAGATCGACAATCAAGCTTCAAGGCTCTGGGTTGATTTTCATCGATTGGATTAACATCCTTTAATTGTATCGATATCATCAGATATTTTTTACACTTTACCATCCATATGGTATTAAAATCATTCAGCGAAATATTCGTATCACCATTCGCGCAAAGAATATTAATAATAATAATCATCCGATAGACCACATGCTATTCTGCTCTTCCTTACTCTGAATCCCCATATTCGTATTCGTTCGCGAAAGTTAAAATGCCGCGGCCGGTGACTCTATACAAGGATCATAAGCCTATGGAAAAACGAAGAACTTGAACAAGTGCGCCGTGCGGTGGCCATGGCTCATGGGAGGACAAGAAGGAAGCGCGGTATGAGCGGTACGCCGCGTCCCGTGTGGGCTTTTCAAGTTTTTTTTTGGTCGCGTGCGTGCGCTGTGAGTTATAATCACCGTGGGTGTAGAATATGGACCATGGTGTGCCGGGTATTTCATTGTGTTCGTTTCATAAGCGATTGGATCCGGTAGGCATTTTTATTAATTTTTTAATGGGTAGTAGAAGTAGAGTAGGATAGGATTGGGCTTGAACGATTCGGAGGTCAGCGTCTTTGAAGGGAAGTGATTCCAAAAAAAGGTGATTATAATGACTCCTTGATGAGCAGCTGGAAAAGTATAGCATTGATAGCTTTCGAAATGGATGATATCAATAGTATGAAGAAGACCGGTGTCTAAGTGAGTACGAATTCACATTTCGAAGTAGATGATGAGTTGAAAGAAGGTCAATGAGTAATGAGAATGAAGAAGAGTTTAATTCGTAGAGTAATACGAAACGTTGCAGGCCATCTCCACAGATTCGAGAAGACCATTGTAAGCCACAGCGTAAAACACTTCACCTATATCTAATCTCACCTCACCTCATCGTTCTCGTATTCTCTTCTCTTTCGAAAAAGGCATTTCGAAGCGCCTCATGATCAGTCATCTCGAAGATGCGGTATTTTTTCTACTCGGGCGATGCTCTCGATCACCTACTAATACTTAGACTAAGTAGTTGCAAGATTGACCCATTCTGAATTTCGTTCGAAGGTGTGGTGCCAACGGTACTTCCATTGCCGATTCATTCATACACAGCTTACCAGAAATGCGCGAAGCGCAAAGGCCTCGTAGTATGCATGAGGATGAGGTATTTTCGTTTCATTGGTGTTGGGTCAGTATGGCAATCCTTATGCTGACTCGAATCGTTCGGTGGATCATGACGCAAGCATGCATGCATGCCAACGCGATGCCTGCTGTCTCTCGTCGGGCTTCATTTGAGGTTCATTGACCCGTTCCGTTGCCTGTGGACGCGAACAACGACCTAAATCGACACTTTATTTGTTGACGGGTTGCCCCAGTGATGTGTTTCGGATGTCCGAAAGGGAGTTAGCGGTTTCGATGTGTTTTGGCAAATGTTGGTGGTTTCACTGTGATTGATGGCGAATATTAATATTAATATTATATAATATACGGCTAAATCCAGTTACTCAGCAGAATTGTCGGACCATACGGGCGCAAAATACCTAATTGGGGCAATAGGAGGTCTGGGCGGACACCGCCGAGTCGGGTTCGGTGGAAGTAGCGGTGAGAAAATAGGATTTATGGGGCGATTTCGGCGAGTTTATGGAATTATATTCGGTAAATTTGCCAATAAATTAATGCCGTTGCTGTACTCCGTGCATCTGGTCGGTCGTGAATGTGGGCAAGGGTAATTTGGGGAAACTGAAAAAAAAAAGATTTACTACACTTTCTCCAATACCACCACCATCGTCGTTGTTCTGTGTCCCCTCGTCGTTGTCGTCGTCGGTGACATTGTTTTTGAGCTATATCGCACTGCCGAGCTCATTGGCGTCCATAAACGGTCAGCCGACATAGAAATACGGTCTGTTGACGCGCATATAGTCAGCTCAGGAGTACCTGGCGTACAAACTCTGACGCGTGGCCTTGCTTACTGTCATCATCATCGACTCGTTCTTCTTCTGTTCAGCCTCGTGTGTGCGTCGTGTGCTTGCTGTTAGTCGTGGACTTTGGACTGGAGACTATTGAAATCCCAGGATTACGGGTGAGTGTCAGATGGTCTGTGCATAAACATTGAATCTGATTGGATTGCATTCCAGGGCATCCACAATCCTCACAAGTACCACCCCAAATCCAAAGTCAATCTCGATCTGCACGTACCCTGTCCCTCTCCCCACTCGAGGTCGTGTTCTTCCCACACCAGATCTCTCTTTTCATTGCCTTTTTCTATCATAATTTTTAAAATAATTTTAATAATCCATAATCAATCAAATCAATTAATTATAGGGGAAAAAGAAATATGGAGGACGACCAACAGCTGCCCACTCCGAGTCCGTCCTTTTCTTCCTTCAACCATCTCCATCATCATCATCACAAGAGTGTTACTAGACCCAGTTCCCCAAGGAATCTAGCTCACCATCATCATCAACACGCACCAACCACGCCCACACCCCTCCGCAGGTCAACTACCCCCACTGTACCCTCTGCCACCAACCCACAACCCAATCATCCTCCTCAGACACCACCACCATTACCACCTTTGAATTTGGACTCTTCAGGCTTGAAGCATCGTACACAGACTCGGGTACCACAACCTACTTCACCACTTTCATCCACATCGCCCAGGTCTAAAGCACGCCCCAGCCCGCTGTTGAGACTACTTTCCCCATTCACCAACGCGTATTATTCGCATTCAGCGCCTACTTCTCCTACCACTGTTTCTTCGATAACCGCCACCATTCCGAGTCCTACCAAGGCTAATATAAAGTACACTTCTTCTGTGGAATCTGTGCCCAGTATGCCAATATTGCATCACCCTACGCCGCATGCTTACTACGAGAGTGCGCCTCTGTCGCCAGCCAACCTCCAGATGCATCAACAGCAGCAGCAGCAGCAACATCATCAGAGGCCAGCGAGTCGAAGTGAGAGGATGTTGAGGGACGCCCTGATTAGGGATGAGAAGGAGAGGCAGGCGACTGGCAAGCGAAGGAATTCGAGAGCTGGTACACAGGGGACTGGCGCGTCTGCGTCTGCATCTGTTTCGTCGAGGGGTAGCGGGAGTCGAGAGGAGAGGAGAGAGGATGAACAGCGAGAGAGAGAGAGGGAGTTGCAGAGAGAGAGGGAGAGGGAAGAGACCTACCGCGGAGTGTTTTTGTTCAGGACGGCGTTGTCGAATCCGCATGTTCCAAGGAGCGCGAGTGCGAGTCCTAGTCCCAGTCCGAGGTCGTTGAGGGGAGAGGGTGAAGCGTCGAGTAAGGGGTATTGGACAGGTGATGCGGAAGCTGAAGAGGATGTGTATGGGCCTACGGGTGCGACAAAGGCGCGGCCTCGTTCTCCTGCTTTGTCGAGATCGAGCGCTGCATCGATGGCGTCGAGAAGGGCGGTTGGAGGTGATATCTCTGCATATGCTCCTTCAGCCTCTCAAGCTTCTCATTCTCCTGTGAGGAAACGTCAGCTTTTGGACCAGGAGAGGATTGATAATACGCCGACGCCGACACCTACGAGGGATCATAGGCCTGAGATGTTGGATCTTGGGCGAGATGAGAGCGTAGGGTTGGGAAGGAGTCATACTATCTCAGGGACGCCTAGGAAGAGCGGGTTTGGGGAGGAGAGAGAGAGGAAGAGGAGGAGCTTGCAAGCGACACAGGGTGCGGAGGCTGCTGCGTTGAAGAGTGGTCAGCCCATGACGCCGCATGAGAGGCATTTGAGGGAGAAGTTGGAGAGGATGTTGGGTCAGGGTGAAGGCAATGCGGAGAGTGAGAGCAGTGGCAGTAAGAGGAGTCGAAGTGGCGAAGACGACGGTGATGAGGTGGGTTTTGTTTCTTTTTATTTTCTTCTTTTTTTTCGAGGGTTTTGGTTTTTTACGATTTGCTTTTTCTTCATTCCTTCGTACTTTCCTCTTGCTTTCCTTCATTTTCTCCTCTATTTTTCCTTCGACTCTGTGATTACAGATTTCTGACCGTGTGTTTGATATTTCATGTTCCCCTCCTGCAATGCCGATCTCTTCGGAATCGACGACTGTCCACAACGCTACATCGTCAACCTCTACATCGACCACCCCTTCGACTACTGCGTCTACCGCCGATTTTTCTGGCGCTGCGCCGGCTACTGATGCTGCCGAAACGCCGTCAACATTCACAACGACGTCTATTCTTATGAACACAATGAAACGTTTCCGACGTATGATGTGGTTTATGTCCCCATCTTCTCCGTCTGGTGCTTGACGTTGCCTTGTTTTTGCTGGTCTTTTATTTTTTGGTTATTTTTATTTTGTTGTTTTAATTTTTCCCCTTTGTATTTTGTATTTCTTTTATCCTTTGTCTTTATTATTTTCCCTTGCTCATTTATTTATTTATTGCTTTACTTTTTAATTTCTCTCCTTTTTTTCTTCCTACTCCCATTCCATCTATTTTGCGATTATTCACCTATTATTTTCACCACAACAGCCCTCGTTGACAGGAATCATGACCACGAGTCCGACTACGATGACCACGTCCCCACTTGCCCATCAGAAGCCCTTCCAACCCGCGCACCGCAGATCCTCACAATCTGTCTCCGCCATCCCTCAGACTCCATCCAAGACGACTTCGCCTACCGCTTTGCGAGGGCAGAGTCCCTCCGTATATCGGTCCCAAAGCCCAAGCGCACTCCGCTCGCAGAGTCCTTCGACACCGCTAAGGGCGAGGGATCGCGGCTACTCGCAGTCTCCTTCTACCCCCACTGGTCATCGGGTGAGAAGCAAGACTGAGCCTGCGACAAATTTTGCGACGAGTGGGTCACCGAAGGTTTTGAGGAGCGGTGCGGCACCAGGAAGGACGCCCACGACAGCAGCGACGAGGAATACGGCTGCGTCTCCGTCGCCTAGGAGGATGACTACTGCTCCTGCTGGGCAGGGGATCACGCAGCGACGTGTTACGCATAAGGTTATTGGGACGGGTACGACGCCGCCTTTGGAGCCTGATGTGGGAGCGGGTGGGCATGGGATTCTTGGTGGACCCGTTGCTGCTGCGACACAGCAGAAGAAGACGACGGCGGATGATGATGATGAAGATCCGAGTTTGTTGACGCCACCGCCTACGCCGCCGTTCACTGCGAGGATGGTAGCTGATATTGGGACGGGTGTTGGTGTTGATGGGTACTGTCCGAGTCCGTATAAGGCGTCGTTTGAGGGTGATATTGGGGGTAGTGGGGGTGTTAAGAAGAAGTTGTTTGGGTTTGCGGGGCGGTATGGGAATCTTGGTGGGTTGGGAGCGCCGAGTGGGGGTGTTGTGAGGGGTGGTGGTGGTGGGGACTTGGAGGGAGATGATGATGAGACATCGTTGAGTCGGGATGATTTGAGTTTGGCGGGGCGGGAGATGATGGAGAGTGAGGCGGGGGATGATGGTGATGAGCCGCCGTTGAGCCCTGTTGCGAGGTTGGAGGAGAGGTTGTTTGAGAGCTCGCAGGGGTATGGTGTGGATGGGTATCATAAGAGGAGTCAGAGTAATCCCGGGCCGATGGGTGGTGCGACTACTGCGACGAGTGGTGCTACTACTGCGACGAGTGGTGCTACTGCGACTTCTTCGAGGATGAGGAGGAGCCATGAGTCGATGGCTGGGTCGACGAGTGGGCTTGGAGCGAATACTTTTAATGCGCGGAAGGCGTCTGCGCATTGTTGGCAGATTGAGGGGTATGTTAGTTTTGCGAGTGTGGAGGGGTTGGGGAGGCCTGCGAGTGGGCTTGATTTTGATGATGAGG
>NHTK01005742.1:0-15139 GCA_002938355.1 Panaeolus cyanescens | reverse complement strand
AGGGGTATTTGGGGCTGCGACGGTCGATTCAGATTTGCGGTCCTTCAAGTTGTCGTCCTCACCGAGCTCTGCATCTCTCCTCTTTGAACGACTGGCAAACCACAGGTAGCATATCATCTTGCAAGTGTTCTGCGCGATAAATTGGGCGCTCCTCGTTCACGTACAGTCAACTAACAAGTAGGGGAACGCCGGGGTCTTGTTGACGGTACCAGCGCCGGTGATATCCGAGTCAAGTGCCAGGGGTCCATCATTTCTCAATTTCTCATCCTCCGTCTCGCTCTCAACTTTTTTGATCCTTCAGACTCATGCAGTTCTAATTTTATTCAAGCAAATGCTCACGCAACATGCTCGCTAGGGTTTCGATCCAAAGATGTGCTTGCTTTCTATAGGCATTTTTGGTTTATCCTTCTTTTTATCCTTCTTTAGAGCTTGGCCGCGAAATTCCTGATGATGGCGGAGATGGGCACAGTTCCTAAAAGCCCGAGGCTGCATATCCATCAACAGACCCACTGCACAACTCTGCTCAAAACCACAAAAGACACCAAGGTCAATCATTTCGCCCAAACACGAGGATCTTGGATTCCTTGAGCGGGTCTTCCAAAAGCTCTTGCTGAAGTTTGAACTTCATCTGGTTAGCAGACTGTCTTCCTCTATATATCGGTTTTTTGAAGCTTCATCAGCAGTTCCCTTGGGATATGGATGTACACGGTCTGAGATTCGAAGCTCCCTACTGGCTTGGTGACTCAAAGTCAGGAATGTTTGGTGGGAACTCCAATTTGCGAGGACCTATTTGTGAGAGCATTTCCCAGCTCTTCGCTGCCTTTGAACTCTGACTGGGTGTCTACAGGGCTTGCGACCAACTTCCTTCTTATCGAAAGGTTACCCCTGCAGCCATGCTCAAAGACCTCTCAGACATGTTGCCGCAACAGAGAGCAGCGACCTTTGCATCAGTTGCCTCTCAACTAAGCCCGACACTGCACAGATGGCCACGGACACCACAACGAATCGTCTCCTTTGCACCATCCAAAAAGTCCTTCTTCGGTGTCCAGCCGAGCACATCAACAGAGCACAACATATCCGACCTGCCCAGCCTGAGATGGGGTAAGGACGATGACTTTGTCCTTGACTTTGGCGTGCACATGGTCGGCACGCTTAGCTTCCAGCTGAACTCGGTGGGCGAACACATGGACGCTCCGTGCCGTCTGCGTCTCGTGTTTGGCGAGTCGCCCCTCGACGTCACAATGGACATGGAGGGCGTCAAGACCTGGATCAGCACCTCCTGGCTGCCCGATGAGATCATCAACGTCGACATCTGCCCCGAGCGCGTCGAAATCAAGCGCCGCCATGCCTTTCGCTTCTTACGCATCCAGGTCATCGACACCTCAATCAAGTTTCGAGTCACCTTTTCCAACGTTGTATGCCAGTGCGTGAGTGCAGTCAACCAAAAGACCAAGATCGAGGCCTTCTCCTTTGGTGACGGAGTTGACGAGACAAAGAGAAAAGAAGCTCAGCTATTACAAGTAATAGACCACGTCAGCATCATGACACTGCGGGACTGCATGCAGACTGTCTTCGAAGACGGGCCTCGTCGCGACCGCAGAATGTGGCTAGGAGATCTGCGTTTGCAAGCACAGGTCAACTATGTCACAATCAAGGACTTTGATTTGGTCAAGAGGTGTCTCTTCATGTTCGCCGCCGTGGCACGGCCCGACAAGTCCCTGCCTGCTTGTCTTTTTGAGAAGCCTGCTCTCGCTGCTGCATCCGACTATATCCTCGAGTACGACGCCCTCTTTGCAGCGATCGTCTACGACTACGTCGTGGCCTCCGGCGATGTCGAGACGGGTCGTGTTCTGTGGTCAACGGTGCTAGATTGCCTACGGAGGCCGCTCGAGTACATCGATCCAAAGACCATGACCTTTGTCGGCACCCGCGGAAAAGATTGGCAGTTCCTTGATTGGGCGCCAGGCGTCGACACGAGTGCTGGCTCTCATGGACTGGTGCTGTACTGTCTCAAGGCGGCGAGGAAGCTTGCCGACTTGGTGCAGGTCGACTTCCCACATACGAAGACACTGGACGGCATGGCTGCCGCCACTGCATCTGCTGTGCTGGAAGATGGTGTGATTGTTTCAGGTCCCGACAAGCAAGTCAGCTACGCCTGCGCATCGTGGGTCGTGCTCTCAGAGGCATTTCCTGTGGATGTCGCGCGGGCAGCACTACTCAAGACCCTCGCTCATCCCAAAGCGGTCAAGCCTATGACGCCGTACGCCTGGCATCATGTGTGTGACGCTCTGCTTGTCGCGGGATGCCAGGACGAATGTCTCGACATGATCCAGACGTACTGGGGTGGGATGATCAGAGCTGGGGCTGATACTTTCTGGGAGGTGTATGACCCGGCGAATCCCAAGGCCAGTCCCTATGGAGATGTGCGTAATAATAGTTTCTGTCATGCGTGGAGCTGTACGCCTTCTCTGATGTTGAGGACACATTTGCTGGACAAGGTTGGTGGCAAGAGGACTGGGACCATTACGATGGGAGAGATTGATGACTTGTGGATCAAGCAGAGTACAGTATAGCAGATGCATGACGTCTACTCTAGATACAAAGAGAGTAGACGAATGGACCACATGCTCTGACACAGACAATGCCCGGGACAAAAGCCAGCAAGAATGACCGAAAGAGTACGTTATACAAAAAGCGTCTCGAGGTCTTTAATATTTATTGAAGGAATGTGTGAGGATATTACAAATGAAGGTATCGAGGCTCTAAGGATGGTATATTTAGTTGGTAGCTGTGCAGTGATTATGACTATATCCTGCGGTATAGATATTTTATGATACTAAGAGAGACCAACATCTGAGTCGAATCGTATCAGGAAACGCTATCGCTTCGTAGTCTGACAGCAACTATCCCACTAGATCTAACGTTGGGGGGAGGTGCTGACAGCAGAATCTCAAATGAAGATGTTCTTGACGGTGCAATCCTCTCGGGAGGTCGAGAGTATCGAGGATGTGGCCGTCGTGGAGGTGTGGAGGATTGATCAGGAATTGCAAAGGGGTCCACGAGGTGTTTGTCTAGGCCGACCATGGAGGAACTGCGGGACATCCTGGTTAGGGGCTCGAACTCTCCCGAGAGTTCTCTAGGGCTTGGAACTTTATATGTGGATACATCCACATAGAAGGGGTCGATTTCTCGACGCCCTTCTTTCAGGTCCACGTGTTGGTAGGCCCTCTTTCGGCGAAAGCGATACCAGAATATGAGAAAGATTATGGTCAGTATGAGGAAGAACCCGCCGAGCACGCCACCGATGATAGCAGAGATGGGCAATGATTTTTTGGAGGTTGAAACAACCTCTTCATAGTAGTTTTGGACCACAATTGACGATAGTATCAGAGGTCGAACCGATGAATCGCCTTCATAAGTCACAGACATGGTGTGCTGTCCTTGTTGAAGATTCTGGACCTCAAACAGCACTTCGTTAAATCGGGAAACGGTAATTCCTGCAGGTCCCAGATCAGACAGAGTGAATGCGACAGGATCTCCACCGTCCAGCTGATATGTTGCATTTGAGGGGGCGTGTGGATATGAAGTCAGACCCGTCCCGTACAAGGAAATTGAACTTCCTATTGCAGTGAACGATGGTCAGACAATTATTTCGCTTCGATTGTTACAAAAAAATACGAACCGCTAAAAGCAAAGGTTGTAGTAGCGCCTTTCACTGCTGTCATCATTCCCATTGAATGGACCTCCCTCCACGAAGATTCAAAATTGAATATACGATCGTTGTAACTAAGGGAGACAACGTCTCGTGTATTCGGGTTCTGCGAGTCGGAGGACGGGGCATAACGAATTTGATCAAAATGGAAAGGATATTGGGCGCTGGTAACGTTGACGGTGAGAGTATGCTCGCCAGCAGGTGTGTTCGTCCATTCGCAGAATTTCTGGTTATTTCGAAGGGTTAGAGTCGCGTTTGCCGAAGGTATCTTGGTCCCGTCAATGAAGCACTCCCATTGTGGATCGATTAGAGCTCCAATGTCAGAGCTCGTTGACGTGCCGAGAACGGCGCCATTAGAGCCTAGGTAAAGCATATTCATGCAAGACGTGAGCTCTGCGGGGACGCCCGATATTTTGCTCGTAATAACGCACCATTGAATCGAAATGAAAAACCTGCATTGCCCGAGCTCACTGCATGCACTGTACTCCCAAATGGCGGTCCGAAATTATCCCACTGTGCAAACTCTTGTACGCTCTTCTGTACCCATGCTCCCACATACTCTATCCGCTTGTCCAAGTCATCCACCAATATCCAACGAGATGTCATTACAGGAAGGAAAAGCCGGGCGCTGATTAAATTTCGAAAGCTTGACGAATTTGAAGAGGTTGATTATGAACGGTGGCAAATATGAAGGAGTTGGTGTAAGTTATGTATGAATTCGAAGGTGAAGCGTAGAGTCAGATATGGGCGGTAAGAAAAACAATACGGAGGTCACAGGCCATGTCAACAACCCTTTAGCATGATGTACAGCCGTTCGACGGACTTTGTGCTCAAGCAGGAGTCAAGATTCAATTACCTCTACCCTGAAAACATTGCGTTGATGCACGAAAGGAGATAATCGAACAGCTTACAGTGCTTACACGGCGAAATCGGCCTGCCTTCAGAGAACAACGATTTTTTAGTGTGTATAAAGAAAAGTCCTTGCAGCCTTTGCTCTGACAAGTTTGAATCATACACCTGGCAGACACGAGGGGTTTAATACATATCCTGTGCAGAGTGGGTCTGTTGATAAATCTCAGCTTGGCTTCCGTGCATGACGGACACAGGATTTTTGACCCTTTTTCCGAGTTTTTCCTATCACCTCCAAGATACGAACATGCACTGCATGACTATGAATTAGATGACACAGTCACTCACAATAAAATGTTGTCTGCATCTGCATGCACCTTGATTTTAATTTGAATAGTGTTTATTTCGGTCATTGTAATCTATTGTATGTAAACAGGTCCCCAGGTTTAAGATAAAAAAAAACTAAAAGCCCGAAAATAAAGGATTGGATATAATTGTACAGGCGAGTACAAAAGGAGGGTGGATATGATGGGAACGAGGTTTAAAATAAGAAAAAATAAAACGTTGCAGAAAGTCATGAAATTTCGTGAAAACAGTCCAAATTGGGCCCCCATGTCTTGAATGAGCTCAGATCAATGGGTCCGTGATGGGCTGGGATCTGGCTGGGATTGAAGAGCAGGTATTTAGATGTTGACGAGCTGCCAGAGTGAGATTTACGTCCGTCGGGTTGACCACCAGGCCAAGGGAGGTGCTCGACGAGCGTACCTGAAGAAAACCCTGATGGTTTCATAGTCGCGAGGCCAGGTATATTTTCGGTGAAACTGGGGCGGCGGCCACCCACGCCACCCAACATCAGCGCTATCGCAATTATCGATTCGCCTGACGCAGGTCAAAGCCCATGATAGTACACGTTGAAAATACAAATAAAAAATCATAAAAGACAGGCGTTGTCCGAGGCAATCTTCTTGTAAAGGAATGTCGCATACCGGGCTAGCCAGGCGTATACGCAGGCGGCATTTCGCTTATCGTAGATTGAATTTGGTGACGCCGCCGCTGAGAATCGACCCTTCTTCGTTCGCCTCCACTGTTAGCGGTGCTTGGTGATGTTGAGGAGCTCGTAACGTTGGTTTCAGTTGTTGAAGGTTGCTGTGGTCGATGTCGAGGCCGTGTTGCTGAGACGGGTGTCTTTCTATCTCTTGATGAAGGACTGAGCAATGCCTGGGAGCTGGGAACGGATGAGGTGAAGGAAGCATTGCCGGGAAGGGGTGTACTTCCGCTGCCAGTGGAAAGTGATGTGGATACTGTAGACAGAGGCCCTCGGGAATCTGTCTGCGTCATCTGCCTTGTGTTGTTACTACGCACGGTGCGTAGAGAAGGCGTTGTGCTTTGGGGCCCAGTCGTTGGGGGTATATTGAATGGCTGAATGATATTTTCAGGTTCCACTCGCCGAGGTTTTTTGGGCTTTTCAGGTTTTCTCATCAGATACCAGACAGCCAAAACAATAAAGGCAATCAAAACGACACCACCAACGACTCCTCCCACTATGATTCCTATTGGTGGTTTTTTCGCTGATTGCTGTATGGGAGGGTCGGTGACGACGACTGAACTCAGTGTGAGAGGCATCATTGAAGAGTCTCCATCATAAAAAACGGTGAGGGTATGGGCTCCTTGAGAAAGATTTGCAACCTGGAAATATTGCTGGTTGAATAGTGATGGAGAGGCGGATGATGTTAGGCCAGGGATGCCGAATGGGTAGGTATCCCTGTCATCGACGCGGATCCTTCCTTTGGAAGGAGCAATGGCTGTCCCCGACGGAGCGACTGCGTACCATACTATTGAGGTGCCTATAATGATGTATAAAATCATTTAGTTCAACCAAATTGTTCATGCACAAAAATAACATACCAGAAAACGAAACCGTAACAGAACCGCCGCTCTGCGATGTCGCCTTCCCTATTAGAGGGTCGGGAAGATTCGTCCAAGAGGAGTCAAATGTGATGGCAGGATCAGATGAAGGTATAAGAATGGTTTCAGAGGTTCCCATCGGACGTATTCTTGCGCTGCTGGGAACGAACGAAAGCCAGTCAAAGTAGAACGGGATGCCATTGCTTGAGATATTCAGCGTCACCGTATGACTCCCTTCGGATAAGCCACTCCATCGACAAAACGGCCAGTTGTTATTTCGATCCAGAGTGATGGGCTCGGTTTGTATCTGTGTGCCGTCTATTGAGCACGTCCATGTTGGGTTCAAGGTGTTGGATTGATTATTGATCATAGAGGTTCCCATAATTTGCCCTGCGGTACCTGAAATTCAACTTGTCAACCACGAAAATTGTCGACAGATCAAGTTAACGGCGGAACTTACCTTCAAACGTATACGCTAGACTAGCAGCAGCGCTGGCAGCGTGAACCGATGCCCCAAAGACTCTCCCATTTGTCCCCACAGAGTCAAAATCCTTTCCTTGATTCACAACCCAAGTCCCTGAGTACACAATACTAGGATCCGAATCATCAATCACAATCGATCGTGCGGTGGCCGTCATTTTCCAGGATTGAAAGCGAGGTTTTTTGAGGTTACTCCAGATATAAAGGACAAGTTGCAGTTGAGTTGTGGCACGCGAACTGCCTCGGTGGGTCTGCTATCAACAGAGACGAACAAGGAAGACGCAAAGAACGACAACGAAACACAATTAACGCGGTCTTTGAACAGCCATTAGAAGCTACAGCCTCAGAGAGGGAAACGGAGACATACGTTAAATTACTATGACACCTAGAGTCAAGGCTCAACACCCTTCGACGTCGACACCGGAAGTGCTATTTCCTGTCTCTGTTCGCAGGTGACGGAATACCTATTTCCACCACGTTGCTATAGTGTGTCTCTCGGGCCAGGAGACTTTATAAACCAGCAGCCACGGCAAAATAGACTGTCGCAGGATATGTATGGAGGGAGGTTAATGGAGAGTTTTTGCCTTCCGGCAGAGATGGTGAGCAATGGTTAAAGAACGTGGACAACAACGAGTCTCAGCAGCCCTGACGACGTTGCGGAATCTGGACCTCAAAATTGCCTTATTTCGGACAGGCGAAAGATGTAAAATAAATGGGGTTTGAGAGATGCTCAAACTTCATCAACTGCCTGAGAACTCGGCTCAAGCTGGACCTTGTGATATTCTGATATTGAACACAAGAATCAGACAGTCCTGCGTTTTCCTAGATAGGTCAACATTACTAGCATTGAGCTGTGAAAAAATGTCACTATTTTTCTCGTGCCACGGAATGGTTTTGGAATAAAGTTGGGACAGTCCAAAGAACGGATTCTGAATGAAGCAGGTTGAGCACACACGCACGGCACCGCTTCCTATCATGTTTTGATGGCACGGCGAAAATGGGCCGCCTATGTAAGCTATGTTCTCCCTCTGAATCTCACGGTGGATACCCCAGAAAATCCACCCGGAGCTCTTTATCCAACTGAAACTACTTTCTAACAAGAGATATATAACTTGAACTCCAATATCCCATCTTGATCCCCGCGTCTTAAAGAGTATTTATCGAATTCCTAACTCTGCATCACAATGTTGATGACAATGATAACGATGATGCCAGATGACACGCTTCGGGCTGCTTACCCATTAAACTTAGGTATGACTTATTCGTCCACAAGCCCTCCGTGCATTCAATCAACGAATGATGTATTCAGATCTCAGACTGAATCTGGCACTGATACGGGGAAACCATAACCATGACAGGTAAGTAGATGGAACGTTTAAGTGCTTTGATATCGTTGTTCATTTAAATGACCAATCGAAATCTTATTCAATCATCAAGGTTTCTTATTATACTCCTAGCAGAAAGATGATGATGATTCGGCTGTTTACAGCTTCCGTTAGTACAAGTACATGCGTTCGGCATTGTATATTCCTTGCACCCCTTCCCATGATGCTCATTATCGAACGCAGTTGACTCAATACTAAACGCCAAGGTCTACAAGAAGACATTATAATTATACACGGGTTACAGCGTAAACTCAAGTGCTGACTACCATGGTCACCTCACAGACGAGACCTAGGTTGAGTGGCGCGCGCAACTCAGTTGCGCTCAGCCTTAATGGCAATCGCCCCAGACTCAATCCAGGGACCAGTGGCGCAGACCTTGAAAGCACGCGGTGGCATGGTCAAACGCGGGGTTCTTGTGATTCCGATGGTTGATATCTTTTCATCATGAACTTCGTAGTCTCACTCGCTCCATTGCAGTTGCAGTTGATGGGGGACCTCGGTGTACTGAGCAACTGAAGAACGGTGGTGCCAGGGTTTTCAGTAAAGGCCAGCGCTCAGCGCTCAACCTTATGGACAGATGTCTTGGGTTGTGGTATTCTCAGGTCTTTTCGAGCGTGAATGCTTAGCGGCGCAGCCAGCGCTAGCGCCCACGCCACCCAGTCACCGTGAACCGGGCTCACATGATCACCACCACCATCGCATCACAATCTCTATCCCTGGACTAAGACAAAAGGTAGACGGCACCTTAATAAGAATAAGAAAAACTGGCGTTATTTTAGTCATATGGCAATGCCTTGATTCAAATAAAACATTCACAACCTAGTACTCGAATGCCGTTGCGTAACGACGACAACGTGACGTTGTTTCGTTTCATATCTAAGCCAGAGTTTCGCTTTTTCGTCGATTTTTGATTATCCATAGTAGGTGCGTTAGATTCCTCAAACGGAAATTCAAACTCAAGACTCAAAGTCAGACTCACACTCACACTCGGAGTCAGATTCTTTTCTGGGGTTTGAGTAAAAATGTGAACCCTTTGACACGCTCGAGATGTGTCTCGGTTCGAAGGTTTCGGTTCTTCCTTCCCTCCGTCTTCCTCCTTCTGTCCTTGAAAGATTATCCTGGAAGCTTTAGGCTAACTCGGCGCCGACTTGGGCACGTTACCTAGCTAACCATGACGAGCCTGTGCTTCACCCTCGCCTACATGGTAGGAAAAGGCGCTCAGACATTGTATATGGATGTGAAGCAGAAGAGGGAAGAAAAGAAAAGGCGAAAGGCCATTGAAAGGGGCGAAGATGCTGATGAATTGGGCATAGGGGGTGATGTAGGATTTGACAGGTGAGTTATCATGATCAGGAGCTTTGATTAGGCGCTGGTGATGCCAAGCTATTGGCCGCTTTCGAAGTTGTTCCCGTCTTTGGACTTCTTATTTACATTGCATTTTGGCATTGCAATATAACAGAACTAACGCCGCTCACCTCAGCGACACTGAAATCGACCAGCGTAACCTCGGCTTAAGCTCCGAGGGCCGCGCGTGTATTTCCGCCAGATCAGAAAGGCCCTCTGAGACGTGTACGCTCTCTGGCCCATGCATCCCATACACCCATGGATACAATCTTTATCCCAACGCGCATCCACACTTTGGTGGTGATGTTGGTGATTGTTTCGCGTCGTTAGACGGCGCCGTGCATCATCTCAACATCACCAGCACCTCTCCCAACCACAGTCCTAGTAACGGTCCGACGTCACGCGAAGCCTTACCTCCGGGATACGAGCCCTTTATAGCTCATCAACACAAGCAGAGCACTTCACAAGCTGCTGCTCCTACTCTGGACGTAAGAGGCCTTGCGGATCCACCGCCTCGATACGAAAGGGATAGTGCCCACTCCTCTGATAGGCACCCTGATCCGCATCTCCCGCCATATCAACGACGCAGTCCTACTGTCAGATACAGTCCCACCACTGGCGTCGACGGTCTAGGCACCAACACGCGCACTGGTGGTACCCATTCGAATTCTTGCTCTGCTCCATCTTCTCCAACTGGACCCGCCACCTCACCCTCACCACCCCCTCAGTCCCGATCCCGCGCATCATCAATCACGAATTCCCTCCGAAAGACCGTTTCGCTCCCTTCCCTCGCCTCGATCTCATCCATAATCAAACCCAAACCCCAGCCTCCTCTACCTCACGGTCGACCTGAAGCTCAACCTCGATCCCAATCTCAGTCTCAATCCAAAAGCAGCCGAAAATCATTCTTACGCGTTAAAACCGGAACTCGAGAGAATAAAAAGGCTAAGCGCAACAAGCTCAAGAAACGATCGCGAAGGGGTCAGGCGGCTGACTTGAATCTTGACCAAGAGAACGCGGGTCGAATGACGGGGAGTTTGGATGGCGATTCAGCTGCAGAGAGGGCCGGAACAAGTACGAGTTCAGGTGAGCGAGATGATAGGCCTAGGATGGGGAGGGGTCCTGCAGTACGGCCACCTTCGTATCCTATGGCTATGTACTACAGTTATATAGGGCTTTAGAGTTGGAATGTGTTGGGATAGATTAGATAAGGGTGTTCAATAATAATTAATGCTCGTTGAATATTCAATAGTGATGGAAGAAATGAATCGAGCATATTAATAACAATTCCTAGCATTTCCAAAAGATCATGATAAAAACATACATTCACCAACTGTGCTAAGGACTTCAAATCGTCAGACGATACCCAACAACGTCAGGATTCACCAGGTACGGCTCAAGCGCCAATCCGCCAATGACAAGTAACGGAAAATCCTCCAACGCATATCCACTTTCACTATCGTAATCTTCTCGAACATTAATCAAACACTTTGTCATGCCCTTCACGAAGCTCTCACTCATAAAAAAAATCAGCGAAACGAATATAAAAATGCAATGGAAACGGACTCACGAACAAGGTCGCACACCCCCTTTTCCAAACATTGACACTTCAACACGAAGCGTTCTAAACACCGTAAGACCACACAACGCCTTAATCAACAAAACCTGTCATCACAGAAATTCAACCAAGTGTTAAAATCATAAAAGTAGAGTAATAATAAAAACATGACATACCAAAAACCCCTCATCCCCATTCCCAACTGAAACACCCAAAACCTTCAAACACTCCCTCAAACACCCCACAGCCTCTTTATACCTCTCTACCGTATGTTTCCCAAAGGACCACACTCTCTCACTGTATGTGTTTCTCCCATACACCTCAAGCTCCTCCAACCCCCTCCTCCGCAACGCCTCCACAACATCCCCAAAAAACGCCTGTCCCAGCGCTCTAATCCTAGGCATCCCCAATGAAGCACCAATACTCCTCAAGTCAATTGTTAACACTTTCAATCCAATGAAATAGAGGGGACTGCAGAGTCGTGCTACGAGAGACTGGCAGATCCCGTTCGTTCGCAGCACGCGTAGGTGTGGTAGGTCGGTGGTTTCGAATTCAGAATGGTGCTGTGCCCTGGCAAGGGCATGCGCGTCGTGGTGTTCTGGACTCGGATGAGGTCTAGGGAGGTGATCAATCACATACCACGCATCGCAATACGCGACTCCTGTTGGTTCTCTTGGTAAGGTCGACGTAACACTGGTTGGCATAAACCATAATTCCAAATCCGTCAATGTAGGCGCTAAGGACGTGATCGCTTCATGCGTCCACGAGAAGTGAGTTATGTCCCTCATAACCAGGCTCCTCAGCCCTCGGTTTGTTTTCGAAGACTGGGGTACCGGTACTGCTAGCGCTGCTACTGATGGTGATGATGTGGATGAGACTGAGGCTGAAGCCGATGGGAGAACTCGAGGAGGTGGTATAAACTTCATAGCATCCCCATATACAGCGCGAATCTCCAAATACTCCAACGCCGCACAATTGGCAAGAAGGAATTGAAATGCTTCAATGTCCAGGTCTCTCGCAGTACGAAACGTTAACTGTGCCAGTGATTGGGATGGGACGCCCAATTCCGTGTCACCAGTAGTGCTGACAAACGTGTATCCTCCATCGGTATTCGAGCGCGGATTAATATTCTCTTCGTCTTTCTCGTCATCGATATCATTACCTACTTCGATACCTCCAACCAAATATGATTGCCAATCTTTAAAAACCAACGCCGCCGCACGCGAATCTTCGAAGAAGTCATAACACAGTGTTGTCAGCTTCTCCGCGAGGCCATGGCCATGTCGAGCCACACCAATCGCATTAATATTGAAAAGGTATTTCGGAATGTGATACTTGTGATTTGAATGCATTTCCAGCGTTGTGAGTCCTTTGAGACGATGATCGAACCAGTGTTGAAATGTGTGAATGACGAACGAGGGTTGGGTGGTTTGGACATCGATTCTAAGCAAAAGAGCGAATAAATGTAAGAATTCAGACAAAATCATTTGATAAGGAAAAGAATTCGAAAAAAAGAAAAATAATAAAATAATAAATAATAACACACCTTAGATGCTCTATCCCCCGAAGGGCGTACAAAGCCCACCCAAGAATCTGCATCAGGCGCTTATCACATGCGGCTTTATCCAAGCGGTTGTGTGGATAATGGGGATTCAACGAATGTACGGTCAACCTCTTTACAAGTGTTGAAAGTGGTGGCCAAAGCGTGAGTGGCAAATGTGTGCCATGTGCACTGGTACTGGCAGGTGCGACTCGGATATCGTTTTGCAGATTACCACCGGTTACAATACCTCTTTCGAATGGATCTCGAACTCCTTCCTCAGCAAGTACCTCCAGCAATCCCAGCCCCAATTCATTGACTCCATTCTCCTCATTCACATTCCCCCTACGTATGGCACTGGCATGCACATGCATCACCACCCCCCTCATCACATGCGGTCTCAACACGTCATTTAAAAAGGTACAGACGAGACGCAGGTGTTTGTGGTGCGTGGATAGGAGCTTGATGTGGTTGAGATTGTTTGATGAGTAGAATTTCAAAGTAGGGGCGGAAACGAATATCATGATGAATGTGTCGCATATCGAGAGAGTGCATGTATTGACTTACGAACGAACAGATGGTACCGATAAGCTCGATGGGTAGGTCTATGAGCGTTAGCGTTGACATTGTATTATAGAGAGGGTGCTATAGTAGAAACTAAAAGGTCTCAAAGGATTTTTGATTGAGCTGCTGTCTTTCGATGTCGATTGAAATAATAACCTTGGTGACAATGGTTGTAAGTATTCGTGAGCTGCTGGGCCTCAAGGTCACATGACCGAGCTCGAACCTGAGGGGAACGTCCGAAGTTCGAACGAACATTGAACTTAACATCACTTGACCACTACGTCCTTGCCTGTTTTCATTTACTGGACTCTCTTGCGATAACCTTTTCCGCGTATACCATCAAGATAATAAAAAAACACGCGCATTTTTCAGCAGTTTTTTCCTGGTTGGACCCTCAACTCTTCGACTTCACCGGGGATGGAGGTGCACGTTGCCAGCGAACCAGTGTTTCCACGCGAGCTCGAGCGCACAATATTCGAGATAGCCTTTGATATCGAAGATGTAGACATAAAATGGAGACTAACTTTAGTTGCTAAACGTGTGCGCACCTGGTATGTTGCACGGCCATTCTATTATCATTCATTGAGTTACACATAATATTGACTGTCCTCGACTTCAGGTTAAGGCCTCGCATCTACTCCTATATTTGCCAGTTTTCTTACCTCAGAACCTTCCCAAACAAGCAAACATGTCCTGATTTCATTGACTTTGACGAGATATGCCAGTTCGCCCGTCACCTCGTCATCGATCTCAGCACCCACACCACCCACAGGGCTGTGTGCAAGTTCCTGGACAAATGTCCAAATTTGACAAATATAGCATGCTGGGGAGACATAGTCGCTGATCACATATGGCCCTCTTTATCCAAACTCAGCAAGCTCCGACGCCTATCACTGGCAAATATCAAACATCTCTCATCTGCGCGATTTTCATCTGCTATGTTCTCCCCCCATTTGACACACCTGGATATACCGGAGCAGGGATGGGAGCCCAAATCTCTGATTTATTGACAAGTCTCACTCATTTTGCTATTTCTACGTTTTCTGATTCTCCGATTCACCTTGACTATAAGCAAATAGGCGCTGTCCTTTTGGCATGTCCAAGTATTCGTGTTTTTATACTATGCAGGGATGATAAAGATTTCCCAGAAGATGCATGGAATTTATATGCTGCAGAGTCTCGTATGGTTCTTTTTCATAATTCTTTATGTGGCCGAGATTGCTGGATTGACAGGGTGCTGGGTGGCAATGATGGTTGGGCATATGCAGAACAAGTGGTGCTGATGCGAAACGGTTCGTTTTTCTTTTTTTTTCTTTTTTTGCTCAAAATTGCATCGCTATTGTAACGTTGACTTTTTGCTGTTATTTAATCCAGCTGGGTATTTTATCTTGGAAGACAATGTGAAGGTCACGAAACATGATCAGGTTGCTGTGGATTTTATATATCATGGGTTTCCTTGGCACAAACGGCTCACGAAAGAGGGGATGGAGTGGTTCAAAAGTTCAAAAGTTCTAAGCGAGCTTCAAGTTTAATCATATCAGCAGCCCGACTTGCTACTTGGTGGCAAGTGTGTATAATATAATTTAAATCTCAATGTTTGCAATTATTATCATAGCTTCTGATTCAGATAATCCTTCCAAGACCAAGATCAACAATTTAGCGCTCAGCGCTCAGCTGTCCATGTCAGTGTTCACTGCGGGCAAAAAGGCATCTTCCCAGGCCGGAAGATAACTTATATTCCTAACACTCTTCCGGGCCCTCTTCCCTTCCTCTTTCATTCCTCTTCCCATTCTCTTCCCTCC
>NHTK01005741.1:0-15117 GCA_002938355.1 Panaeolus cyanescens | reverse complement strand
TTTTTTTTTTCTTTTGTTTTTTTCGGGAGTTGGAACCTGTTATCGGGGTAAAGAGATGTCTGTGGAAACTTGGAGTAAGCAAACAGGTCATAACCTGTGAAAAAATCAAAATAAATGAAAATACTGACTTGCAGACGTTAAGTCAGTCAAGATAGCTCCAGAAGACCTTGGTTCGACGTTTGAAATAATTTCTCGTCGTCGTCGTCGTTGGTGAACGTGTTTCTGGGGCAGGACTAAAGGCAAACTGCAGGAGGCCTTATCAATGGCTAAGTTGAAACAAAGTGCATATGCCACAAGCTCCGCCAAACTCCGACCTGCCTGGGAATTGCGAAGCCCTTCTTGTGCTCTGACCATTGCCACATTCCTGTCATGAGGACGACGGCAGTCAATTCAGAACTATCACATTAGAATATTGACAGTGATATATTTATGAAAGAATTTATATGTCGCCAATTATTCGATAAAATTCTTCATTCGAGATAACTCTGTTTTTATTGTTCCATTTTGTACATAATGATTTTCTGGCTTATCATTCCATTGATAATTATAAACATTTAACCCCTAATATTTACGACTAGCCTCTTTTATATTTGTTGGACGTTCAATGTTGTTCGTATAGTGTAAGCTTAGGGGAGCTAGCAAGGCCAATAAAAAAGGTGGATGATTGATCCCCAAGTTAACCATTTTTCAACTTATTAGTACCGCTCTCCAAATATCCCTTCTTCCTGTGCCTTGATTTCTGATGGCCGCAGTAAGTATACAGTATTGCTCTCTGGTTAAACCACGTACGAAGTGCAAGATGTTTAGTATAATATCTGCAGTGCGCGAAATTGCCTGAGGGCAGAGTAAGCTCTTCAATTTCGGTACGGGGAACAATTGAAAGCGTACCCATGACCGACCAAAGTCCTTGTAGACCGACATCACGGAAGCAACCTTGCATCTCGCCTTCTTCATCCAGTCCCCAGATTGCCTTGAGGTTCTTGCCAGATTCCTCTCCTATTAATCGCACAATACTGGATCGAGGGTCGCTCAACCTGAAATAGCGTCGTCAGCGGAAACATGCGATCGGTAGGAAAAGTCGACCTACCCAGTACAGAAAACGACGACGTCCGCAGTCAGCTCGCTTCCATCCTCAAAACGCAGACCATTCTCCGTGAACTCCTTAATTTGAGAGTCGTTCTTGAGCTTGATTTTGCCATCGATGATGTATTGACTTCCTCCGACGTCTATGAAAATATAAGCTTTTTGAATACCGCATCAATAGGATAGGTAGAGTTAGAGCTTGAATTACCCAGGTAATATCCTCCCGCCTTGGTCCACACCATCAACAATAAGCCACATGAGCCTTTGAATCCATTGTTTACTTTGAAGCCTCGCTTTTTCAAACCATCAAGGAGGTTCCTGTTTGAACGTTGAAACTATGACTGCGAGCCATACGCAGAACTGGATATATAACTCACTTGTCAAGTTCAGCGATGTGATTTGCCGTGCGATATCCAGTTGCAGGTGCAAAGAGGAAAGGGAAGGACGCAGCAATTTTGTCGGCTACTTCAGTTGGAGGTGAATCTTCGTCATACATGCCTGATAGTACCGAGTACAGGGATGAAATTTAAATTTGAAGGCCGTAGAGATAACAAAACGATTTACCTTTCAGCATGACAGGAAAGCCTTTCTGAGTGGTCATAATATAAGTAGGGCTCCGTTGAATCATCGTAACGTCTATCAATAGTTTAATCCGCCATTGCAAAAATGCTATAAAGAATTCGGACGACATACCAACGTTGTGATCAGCATAATCAACACAGATATCATGGGCTGATCGAACACTTCAGTGTCTCGAAAGGAGCGATATCGAAGCACTTACAGGACGTGCAAGCCCCAACGACAACTACTTTTTTACCAACATGGTCCAGAGCCCTTCCGTGGTGCAAAGAGTGAATAATCTGACCCTTGAAGTTGTCCTAATGAAGAAATACAATCAGGCTCTCTTACAACTTGTTAAACGCGATTGATACAGACCGACCCAGGGAATGAGGGAATATATGGTTCTCCACCTTTGAATCCGATTGCTAAAACGAGGTGTCGAACTTTGAACACGCGTGTCGTCCCGTCGGACTTGGTGACCTGAACTTCCCAGGTCTTCGTCTTTGGGTCCTGTGTGGCCTTCTCGACCTTTGAGGAAGTCCAGACATTCAGTTCGAGGGACTCGGCGTAGTGCTCGAGCCAATTCGCGAGCTAAAAAGTGGTTGAATAGCTTCTTGTCAGTCATTGTTCCTGCCTTGCGTTGCTTCCTTACCTTCTTTGCGGGTGTGTAAACAGGCCATGATGGTGGAAAGCTAGACCAGGATTTCATCTCAACTTCATACATCCCTTATAATTTCCAAGCCTTCGAACTCACGGAATGTAGGGCATGTGATCCAACCCTGTACCAAACCAAATGTTAGTAGCTTCGAAACGTCAAGAGATTCATTTACTCACAAACAGGGTCATGTAAACAAAGCGCCTCGTATCTTGACCTCCAGTTATCACCAATCTTACCGTTTTTCTCTATGATAAGGGTCGAGACACCAAGTGCTTTCAGTCGTGCAGCTGTTTCCAGACCACTGTGTCCAGCTCCCACCACTAATACAGCAGGATCCTTATCTGCGAACGCTACCTCGTCCTTTCGGGCCTGTTCCCACTTCCCGTGATTTGGGGCGAAGCTCCGACGGGGACCAGTTAGCTCTGGGAAGTCCTTCAAGTCTTCCACAGCAGTGAAGATGGCGTGTGCCTTCCAGTCTAAACCACCTGGGGAGTTGGGGCTCGAGAATGGTACGATCCTAACGATTCCATAGCAGTTTGCGACGGAGGTTTGGAAGGTGAAGAAGAACTGGATCCAAACTATATCAGGAAAGGGACGTGATAATGCTGGTGGAACGGGAGATTCCTGAAGTTCGATGTTGGAGATCTTGGTCGTTTGCAGCCTATCTTGAAGGAACTTTCGAATTTTGGGAGTGCTTTCGAACGTTCGTATGTCCCAGGTGAGAGACAACACATCGCGCCAATACACAGCCAGCGCTTCGTCTGGAGAGTGAGTCGGAGCGACATCAGACCCATCAGGATTTTTGACGAATATGTTGGAACGGAAAGTGGAATCGATCATTAGAGAGGTGATCCCATCCACATCAGATTTCTCGACATAAGCTTTAAACTTGTTAAGCCAGGACGTTGCAACACTGTGTGCATCGAGATCAGCAGGGATAACTGGGTTCCCGAGCTTACTGATTGTTGGTAGGACGGCCTCTGAAAAATGCAACTTGGACGGTGTACTCATCTTTGAGGTTTTTGTTTTCAGAGATAAGGGAGGATAAAAGCAGGGTGCCAGAGACGTCAATACTTGTTTTCCATTAAGTAGTCAAGAATAGGTGGGAATCTCCACTCAAAGGTCCTGTGATCGAAGAGAAGTGGATCAGCTGTCCGATGTTATCAATAAAGTCTATTCAGAGGAAATTCATACTGTCATAATCGTATCAAGGGAAATATGAGTCCGAGAATATGTTATAGGCATGTTCCGACAAGTTGACGTCGAGGTGCGACGGCTCACTGCCTCAAGGCTCATGTCACAAATATTTTTGCTTTTGTGACTTGAAGATGTTTAAAAGTGATATAACTAGAAGACAGAGGCCAGTTCAAATGTCATAATGGATTTCAAGTAGGTGTAAATTAGAAAGAACAGAGGCAAGCGGAAAGCGTCTCACGAATGATGAAATGTTCACGTGTCATATACACTATTGTCCCACGCAAAGGTATGCCCGCCTAGCTCAATCGGATAGAGCGTCAGACTCTTATCATGTCTAGGCATTGAGTGGCATCTGAAGGCTGCGAGTTCGACCCTCGCGGTGGGCTAATGGTTTCTTTTTGAAAAGTTTTGTTCAATTCTGTATCACCACAAGAAAGTTATGTTGTCAATGTTACAAACTGTAACAAAGGGAAGCGGGGCATATTTTTTAATATGGTAACTCACACAGCATTTTAGACGCCCGGCCGGTTTCATCAAAGGGTCCCAGCTGCATCAACTTAAAAGGGTTACGCAAGTTATTGCATTGTCGCTGAATGTCAATGGGAGCTCTGAGCTGATTATTGGCCCCTTCTTCGCACAATGAGGGCTCAATCCCAGATTTCTATTTAAACGGGGGATGATGCCATGTTTTTTTCTCCAACTACCCTTGAACGCGCACCAGTGCTCTCGCCTCTAGCTAATCACCCCAACCGCTGATAATACGTCACTTCGCAACACAAAAATGGCATCCTATGACGATGATTGGACTATTATCAATGAAGACAACTCCAGCATCGACGAGCCATGGACTGTTTTCAGCGTGGAACCCGCTGACGACACTCATCAGACTGCACAACTTTCAAGCAGCGAGGAACTCGTGGTATCAGCAAAGGAAGAAGAAGAGTTTTCCGAATATCAGTTGACAAATATGAATGCCTTGATTGACTTTATCGAACGCGAAGACTACACCGGACTCGCGCGCTGTGTTGCCGAACGCCATCGTAGGCGCCAGCGCCAATCACTTGAAATAGCGAATGCTCGACGCACAACTTCCACTGTCGTTGCACCAGAATCCTCCAATTGAACGGTATTGACTTTCTTTTCCCTTTTAAGGCTCCAGGTACATCCACCAATGTTGATTCGCTTTCTCGTGCGTCGTCCAACGCATGCCAGTGGAAGGTCGACAGCCTTTCAAGTTGAAGTCAAACAAAATCCAATGCATATTACAGACTTCAAGAAGAGTTGACGAGCTGGCAGGTTCTACACGTACATCGCCAATCATCATAAACCTTAGCCAAATTATTTTTTATAATTATTTTATTTGTTTCTGAAGAAATAGATTAATTGCACACATGTTCCGATGTTCGCCAGTCGAGTGATCTGCGTCTATTGAGAGTTCAAACTTACACATATTTTATACTCACCAAATGTCACCCAGATAATCAATCCTTGTCCGAGTCAGAGCGAGTCATTTGAGTTTCTTCAACAGCCTTCGTTAGTGTTCATCGATGTGTTGTGTGTCCAAAAATAGCATAGACCGGAACCGCCGCTGCATCCGAGCCAAGCCAGGCTCACCGCTGATTTAGTGACCCTGACAGTGACACTTTTCATTTTCTGGCCCTTTTATTTCGCCTCATCGCACCACTCTGTTCTCTGTCCTTTCTTCCATCAACAGCCCACTCACAGCTGCTCAGACGTCGTAAAATACTTCCTATATCTCTGTAGAAAATGCCTTTGTCAAGAGAAATCATCAACATTCAGGTTTGTCTTATATCATGGTCTTGTCGGGACCCATATGCATACGGTGCTGACGACATGATGGCTGCGATTTTTTCTTGACGTTGTTTTCTGTCTCTTCTGCTACATGTTCTCATTATAGGCTGGCCAAGCTGGAAATCAGGTGCGCAACTTTTGGTGCTCCAATTCAATAGTCACTATCTGATGCTGATATGCCTCGTGGTGTTGTAGGTCGGCGAGACTTTTTGGCAAATGCTGCTGGCAGAGCATGGGATTGACCCATCTGGGGTGCGTGGCATTCAATTTTCTCAAACTGTTGTGGGTGACCCTGAATTTGCGTCTGTGAACAGCAATATACTGGCTCCAACTCCCTGCAACTTCAACGAGTAGGTCAAACATACGACATAAATCGAACACATTTAGCTCACAAAAAGTGGTGCTCAACAGGCGGGTGTCTACTTTGATGAAGTCACTGGCGCGTCAGGGGATGGATCTGTACGTTACGTTCCACGAAGTGTCCAAGTTGATTTGGAGGCTGGTGTCTGCAACAAGGTGATTTTCATCCATTTACGCGACTTGCACCCAATTCTAAATCAAACAAGCTTCGTGGAGGTGTTTTGGGGACTCTCTTCCGTCCTGACACGTATGTGACCGCAGAATCCGGAGCTGGAAACAACTGGGCTAAAGGATGTAAGTAAATGTGTCTTCTGGTGTGATTGCAGGGCTAATAAGGTTCATCGATAAAGACTACACCGAAGGTTTGGAAGGAGTTTGCTTTAATAAATGATCGCCTTTTTACGTATTTGCAGGTGCTGAACTTGTGGACTCGATCCTCGTACGTCCATTCCAAATACGCAATTGCTTTATCAAGACAACTGACCATCGTATGTAGGACATTGTACGCAAGCAATCCGAAAGCTGCGATGCTCTTCAAGGCTTTCAGATTCTTCACTCGCTGGGAGGAGGAACAGGTGCTGGCCTTGGAAGTTTGATGTTGAGCAAGCTGCGAGAAGTCTGTCTGCTCTCTACACCTTAGATGCTTTAATCTGACGTTTGCATTCAGGAATTCCCGGACCGTATGATGGCCACCTTTTCCATTTTGCCTTCACCGAATGTAAGTATAGTTGATAAGCGAATATCGGCAGCTTTAACAACGTTGATTTGATAGGTCTCAGAAACTATCGTCGAGGTAAGCCTGGCCCGTTTTCCTCCTTTCGATGCATTCTAAAGGAATTTTAGCCCTACAACACCATGCTCTCCGTGCATCAACTCGTTGATAATAGCGATCTTACCATTTGCATTGACAACGAGGCTTTGTAAGGGGCTTTAAATTGACTTCCAACATTTACTTCATTTTCTCATTCAGGTACAACATCTGCACAAATACTCTCAAAGTCAAGACTCCCAACTTTAGTGATCTCAATAACGTATGTCTTTGCTATTTTTTCTGACTTGATGCAATTAAAAAATTGCCTTCGTAGCTTATCGCAAGGGTTATGTGTGGTGTTAGCACCAGTCTGAGGTTCCCTGGACAGCTGAATGGGTAACGTTGAACTTTTGCAGTTGCTCTTTCCTGCTTGCTCACATTTGAATACAGCGATCTGCGCAAGTTGGGAATGAATCTTATCCCCTTCCCTCGTGTAAGTTCGTTGATGGCTCCTCAGACAATATCACCGCTCACGCACACATTAGTTGCACTTCCTCATGCCAAGTTATGCACCATTCTACGACCCAAATGCGAAGCAGTACGAGAAGAATTCTGTGCCCGAACTTACGAAGGCGTATGTGACTTGCAGTAGCTTTGGAACAGTAAATTGACTCGATACTAGCCTCTTCGACCGCAAGAATCTTTTGGTCGCTTGCGATCCTCGCTTTGGGTTGGTACACCCTAGCTCAAAGCTTCGTATCGCTGATTAACGTCTTCACAGTCGCTACTTGACGGCAGCCACCATTTTCCGTGGTAGTATTTCCTCCAGAGAAGTAAGTGCCTCGGTGCCCTGAAAATGAAGAACGTGATGACATTCGTTTATTTTACAGGCTGAAGTATGTCCGTTTGCTTTCTGCTGCGGCCATGCAGTATATAAATTCATTTGAGTGATGACGTGCTCAACGAACCCCCCTTTTAATTTTCCTGGGTTTTTACTTTGTCTGCTTTACCCTCGGTCCATTCTACACCGTCTGCAATGTTGCTGCGACTATCAATTAGGTCGCTGTTCGTGAGATGCAAACCAGGAACTCGCAACATTTCGTAGAGTAAGTGCTCCCTTCTCACTTTTAGTGCACGTATCTCACTCTTATTGTTATTGCAGGTGGATCCCAGACAACGTCTCCGTCTCACTCGTGAGCGTTCCTCCCGTTGGGCAGACTCAGGTATAGCAATTTCTTTTATCCAAAGAACTAGTATCAACACATCCTTCTTGTTTTTCCCTCCGGGGAATTTTAGGCTGCAACTGCACTGCTCAACTCGACATCAATTCAAGAGCTCTTCAAGAGGAACATGACCTCTGTGGGTTGTCTGAAACGTATTCCTGTCTTTGTCTAATCATGTCATCCAGTTCTCTGCCATGTTCAAAAGACGTGCCTTCTTGCACTGGTCAGTAACAGAAGCAATTTCATAAGTTCGATTTCTCAATCCGCCTACTAGGTACACCGGCGAAGGCATGGATATCATGGAGTTCACTGAGGCGGAAAGCAACACTCATGACCTAATGTACGTATCTGTGGCTCCCGCTTTCTTCGCTTTAAGCTCATCTTCTGTCGAATAGCTCGGAATATCAACAGGCAAGCTCATCTGGTTTACACAACATGCTTTTCAAACTGACATCCATCTAGTACCAAGAGGCTACTCTTGACGCAGAGGAAGATGCGTATGAAGAAGAACCTTCCGAGGTTTTGGAGCAATAATACCGCAGAAACTCCGATCGAAAGCTTGTCTGTTCGTCCAAAGGCCCACTTTCTCTTCTTTCGTCTATTCGTCTTTTCTAGTTTAAACTTTTCTTTTACCTTAATTGATGTCGTTCAAGACTGCTGGGATCCAACTCTTCTTCGTCTTAGAATTAACTACTCTTTTTTTTTGGATTAATGCATGCTTTTCCAGCTTTGTATGTATTCATGCGCTAAGCTTTAAATTTCCTGAGCACGCTATGACGCAACTGATAGTCTGTGAGCGATTTTTTTCTCAACGGTTCAACTTTCAAGCTAATTGACTGTTCATATTGATAGACGTTGCCTCATTGTCACCTTGCATCTCACCACTCGTGGCTCATTTTTTGCTTAAACCGTTCAATTGATGGTAATCAGTGCTCCCATGACCAACTGAATTCTATGAATAACTACTCAAACTTTCGCATCACTCAGAAAGGCGTTCTGAACGACAGGGCCTTTACAACGTGCCCAAGATGTAGATTGATAAGGTGAACTTGTTGCTGCGTATACTTAATGAGGGGCTCCTCCACCTTGCTCTTTCCCTCACCAACACTTGGTCTTGTCTACATTGGTATTTCGTTACCCCCATGAATTTAGCATCAGAAGAAAAGTTGCCTCCAATGCCTCCCCGCTTTGCAGATCTTAAAGCAAGCATTGCTGCGAGCTACCCAGGCTTTGAGCAGAACCTGACACGAGCCTGGGGTGAGCTATTGGCAGAGTTGGACTTGAAAACCAAGCAAATTAAATACGAAGGTGTTAACGTAAGTATTCATACTACGTTCAACATCTCTATGCGTTTTCTAACAACCTGTCTGATCATGCTTCGTTACAGTATATTCCCCAGGTCAAGTTCGCAGACCTTAATGATCTGAGTGCCGAAGAGCTCGATATCATTAAGAGAAGAGGTGCTGTGGTTATAAAAGATATCGTTCCTGACGAGGATGCGGTGAAGTGGAAGGAGGAATTAAAACAGTTTGTCAAGCTGAATGAAAGTGTTGAAGGTATGTATCTGTAATGGCCTTCGACGGCGAAAAACACGAGAGTAGTACTAAACCCTTGCATGATTTTACAACAGGTACACCTCCTGAAGATAAGCAATTCTTCCAGCTTTAGTGAGCTTCATAGTGATACTTGTGTCGATGGAGTTTTTTGTCTAATCAACACTTAGCTGGACGAAACCCCAGGTCCAAGCGCGCTCTCATCCCAACGTATTGGCAGCTACTGTTTGGCTCAACAACTTGTATCGTGTGCGCAACCAATCGAGTTCCCAGGAGACAATTCAAGGCGTGGATTTGAATGTACCTTTGACCTATGCCGATCGGTTCAGAATCAGAAAGCCGGGTCCTGGTTGGAATTTCCATCCTCCGCATATTGACGGTGTGTTTGACAATTATGGCTCTTCACGCCCAATGCTCAATTGTTGTGATTAGGGGGTACTATCGAGCGGTGGGAGGACCCATATTTCCGTCGCTGTTTCGAAGAGATATTCCAGGGCAAATGGCAAGACCATGACCCATACGATCTCGGCGGAAGATTAGAGGCTAGAAGTTCTCTTTATGGTCGTCCGAACCAGTCAAGTATTTTCAGATCTTTCCAGGGTTGGCTCGCAATGAGGTGCGAATTCATTATTAACGCCTGGCACCCCTTATTGACATTACTCTAGTGAAACTGCACCGACGGAAGGAACGTTGAAGGTTTTCCCAGATGTCCTGCTTTCCAATGCATATATCATCATGCGACCTTTCTTTACACCCCTGGTGGACACTTGCTCGGAGGAGATATTTGACCCTTCGAACTGGAAATTTGGTAGGAGTCATGCCGTGGCATCATGTACAATGGACTAATATATGTCTTTGAAAACAGATTTATCAACCCCAGATTTCCACGGAATCTATCCGCGTGATGGAGGGTATGCGGGACCTAGACCGACATCGAAGACGCACCCTAACATGCGCCTCGAAGAAACCATGATTCCAGTGCCTAAGGTGAATCCAGGAGACGCGGTATTCTGGCACTGTGATGTTGTGCACTCTGTCGAAACTGACCACTTGGGCAAGGGTGATTCAGCTGGTGAGTGAGGTGACCTACTTTGACTCGGAATTATGCTTATATACTGGGCCCTGGTGCAGTTATGTATATTCCTGCCGTTCCGCTGACACCTCAAAACTTGGCATATGTCGAACGCCAAAAGGAAACCTTTTTGTCGAAGGAGCGACCTCCGGATTTCCCAAGAGGACCAGCTGAAGCTGGTTTTGTAGGTGTCGCTGGTGTTGAAGACCTCTTGAGTGACGCTGGAAAACGCGCGATGGGTTTGATTTCCGTTTAATCATAAAAACATAATCAAAACTAGATATAATGTTAAGCTAAGTACTTCGTTGTATGCCATCTTATGAGTTCGGGCGAAGTATCCCTGCCGTGGATCGTGCCGTGAAATGTTAACAGAAATTCACTCTCCGACGTTTTGCTAAGTGCGCAGACGTTCAGTCCAGATCAGTTTGGCTTTCACCACCCATCTGCCCGCGGTTTTTGCTCGTTTTGCTACCATGCCTGTCTACGTGGGACCTATAGTCGATGCAGACAATCCGTTATACTGCCCTGCCATTCAATTCGCAGCCAGAAAACACAGCTGGACTCTTAAAAAGCCTGCGGAGTTCGTTTATGATACCTCCTATAACAACTCGAACCGGGACTCTTCCTTCAAAACTGCACCGGACGAATACGATCCGACAAAGTCTCCTTCTGATCTTGCTCTGGCTAGAAAGACTTTGCGACGAGATAACTGGATTAAAAATGGAGGACACAAACGCAAACTTGATGATTCTGAGTCTGAAGGGTTCACCGACATGCTTGCGCCTACTAAATATGCTAAATCTGTTTCTTCAAGAGCTGACAGCTCTTTCGACGTACTTTTGCGGAGGGAGAGCTTGGACTACGATGCTCTTAGGACGTCCTCAGATGCTAGATCAGCTTACTTTGACTGTAGGGGTGTGCAACGCCAGCCGTTGTCATCGATTATCTCTCGGCTCGATTCTATCCTTCCAGGAATCAGACTTTATGAAAGGCTTAGGAAATTACCCGATCCCAGCCCTGAAACCTTTTTCAATTTTCTGGCGGAAAACGGTACATATTGTAGAGGGTAATTTGGTTCACAGACTCACCCATCATTCCGTAGGATACATGTCCGAGGCGGTATTGGATGTTCTGGGCGATTGGGATTTGGACCGCATCGAGCTAAAGCCTGAAATGTTCCACTCCCACTATAATGTCTACTGTTCCAAAATGTTTCGTGGTTTGTCATCGCTCGTTGTTGGTGCTGCCATCTCTGTCCTGGCTGCTGATGCCCTTCATATAGCCTTGGGCAAACCACAAAAATTTCTGTCTCTAACAGAAATCTCCCTCTGCGGCTTGAAATTAGATGACTCGGACATCATCTATTTTCACCATCTACCCCGACTTTCCATTATGCTTCTTGACAATACTGGTCTTGGAAATGAAGGGTAGGTTCTTCATTTCTCGATTCTTTATGGCCGCCTGAATGTTTGTCGATTAGCGTCTTTCTCCTGGTTCCCCTCAAGCGAACTCTCACTCGTCTCTCGCTTTCTGCAAACCCCCATGTCGGTGACGACGCAGTTCCAGCCCTCCTATTGCTGCGAGAGCTTGTATACCTTTCTATCGTTGGCACAAGTATTGAGATGGGAGGGCTACGGCGTCTGGCAAAAGCTATTCATGCTGAAAACCGCATTATGGACATCGAAATACCTGCTATATGCGAGGCTTACATCGACAGTAAGCTTTTCCTGATTGATTTCTCAAGCTTCTAACGAGAGTCACACAAGATATCCACGAGAAATACCTTATCGATATCAAGCCTCCACTTATCGTGGACCCCACTCTCTGCTCGATGCTTACGGTAACGGCTTTGAAGCGGAACTTGGAGGCGCATGCCAAACGAAATCCGGATATCTTGGTCTCTGGCTCTTCGAAGGAATTGTCGCAACGTCTGGCTGAAATACTACGCATTAGGCAGCTGGACACCCTGGTACTGGAATTGCTTGACGGATAGTTGCTTGAAATTGCTGCTTTAAATCTCTGTTGATGGGGCTCACAAATAAGTTTATACCTATACCCGTATCGCTCGATTGCTTTTTTGGACATTTGTGCAGCAATGGATTGATTTTGCTCATACTCCTACTGTATCACATTTTATCACCAAAGGCGTTTGATCAATGCGATCGAGGCTACCCCAATGCCCGCGCTTGAGATCACTCTTCCTTGCGTTCGCCATGCAACATCGCATAACCTATTTTTTGTTCATTGGCTGCCTGCTTCGGTGTGCGTCCGCCGGGATGGACCAAAAACTATCTCAAAGAGGGAAAGGTTTGCCCACTGCTTCCAGCTCTAATCCCACCCCGTCCTGGATCAACCTCATCGAGAAGCAAAGGAGGATGGCCAGGCTCGACCTCAGCATTGAAAACCTCAATAGCCCTCGAGCGAAAAACGAGATCTCTGTTGGGCGGATTTCTGGCAACTCTATGGGCTTCGAGCCTGAAGGTCTACAAAGGCGGACCGCTATGATGGATGAAGAGCTTGTGAAGCAGCAAACCATCACGCTGGAGCCCAAGGATGCTGCTATCCATGGCATCGATGTCCTCAAATCAACCTCCAACAATTTCGAGGGTAACGGCGACATGGTTATCTGGTTTTTGCTCGCTTGCATAATGGCACAGGTTCTGACAATGTTATCAATGTTTGGGGTGTGGTGTCCAAAGCGTTTTTTTGGACGTCTTGGATATCTGTGTGAGGCCATTTCGAGCGATACTAGCAGACTGGTCTTCGTGGTTACTCAGACGACGCTCGTTTATGTTTCTCGAGTCGGGCACATGGTGCTGCGACTAAAGCCTCTGTCAGGTATACCTTCGATTCCGTTGATCACTCGCATAATTCACCGCAAGCAAATTAACATCCAGTACCCCTTCTTCGAGAATCAGCCTTCACGCTTCCCGCCGTTCCTGGTCCCTGGCACGTCTGCCGAACGCGTGAAATATCTTTATTTACCAGAGCAACAGAGCCCTTCATCCTCTTTTTCATCACTGTCATCATACTCGTCTGACCTCCCATTCCTAAGACGTCCGGAGCCTGACCAAAGCATATACAATCCCATACACTTTGACTTCATACGGAATTTGGGTGAAGGTCATTTCGGAAAGGTTGTACAACTTCAACATCGAGGAAATGGACAGATGGTCGCAGCCAAAATTATGGCGAAGAGGAAAAGCGAAGCCGGGGCGTATCATCGAGACGAGTCACACACGACCCTTTCGTCCATGCTCGAAGGTGGAGCCGCGTCCTTTGATAGCACTTGTGGCGGTGTTGAGCTCGGAGTTGTGTATGGCGAAATACGTGCCATGCTTCGCGTTCAAAATTCCCCTTATGCAGATTGGTCCCCAAGAGTTCTGAGTACGTTTGTCAATGAAGATAGCTACTTCATCGTCATGGTAAACGACTTATTTGACCTATCCTGGAATTTTTAATAAGCTTGATCCTTCAGCCATTCTACGAACGAGGAGATATCATTGATTGTATGAAGCGTGGAGGAGGCTGTATCAGTCGAGGCTTAGCGAAGTTTTATATTTCAGAGCTTGTAAGTGGTATGACCTCTTGTTGTACAACGTCAATATGACATTATAGTTGTCCAGATTTCCGCCATCCACTTTTTACATACCCTTCGAATCATTCACAGGGATATCAAGCCAGACAACCTGTTGATAGGAATCGATGGTCATCTTGTTGTCGCTGATTTAGGCGTTGCATACGTCTTCAAAGAATCGTCGTCTTTCGAGAATTCTTTCGACTCGTACTGCAACTCACCTATATCAGCTTTTGGTCTTCCGAGCTCCGATTCGGCTGTTTGGTTGGACGACGAAGACTATGCCATGTGGGAGGAAGGCAAAAGAATGGGAGGTGACGATTTCCCATTTCTAAATCCAAGCACGGATAACCCGCATGTTATCACTGGAGAGCACGGAACTCCTATGTATGCTGCTCCCGAAGTTTTTTCAGGGGGAAAATACAGCTACGGCGTAGATTATTATTCGATGGGAATGGTATACCATCAAATGATTACAGGATACCTTCCTTTGGCAGATGGGGGCCCCGCTGAGGGCAATCGGAAGGGGGAAGAGAGGCGCTGGCTTTTGGATCTCGGTAGGCACGACCTACATTTGCAAGTTTTGTCAGCGAAGGAAAGGTGTTTTCTCGAGAAGGTGGGCAATTCGTTCGGTTGAGAAAGGAGCATTATAGCTCTAATCGACTTATTTCAGGTCCTGCAGCAAGACCCATTTGAACGCCCTAGTGTTTCGAAGATGAAGGCAGATCCATTATTTGCTGATATGTGCGTACAAACAATCCTTATTGACGAGTGCTGAAGTTGTGCGCCCTTAGTAACTGGGACAAGATAGGTCGGCGCGAGGAGATTGTACCTCCCGCTCTGTGCATACGAAAGCGCGGCTCATTACAGCTCGCAACGGCTCGCTGTGAGAGTGATAATATGCGGTTTGATTCGAGGTGCGTTTGGGAGCAATATGACTGCGAGAACCACCTAGAGAAGCTGACGGTTTAACATTGTCAGCTCTACGTGCTCAGTCGATTCGAATATAGGGTAATTTTTTTTAGGATGTCAGGAAGGAAAGAAAGACGTCTTCAGAGTAATTTTATTGTAGTTTTGTCGACTTTTTTTATGTTCCGTTTGAGACACTGAGAAAATAAATTTACAGTTATGCCAGTATATTTAGCCATGCCATGTACCTTTACAAGCCCGCCTAGCTCAATCGGATAGAGCGTCAGACTTTTAAGTCTACCTCAAGTTAGGCGACTAAGGCGATCTGAAGGCTGCGAGTTCGACCCTCGCGGTGGGCTAC
>NHTK01005740.1:0-15110 GCA_002938355.1 Panaeolus cyanescens | reverse complement strand
CCGTCATCCCCCCCACCCTCCCTTTCCCCTCCTTCGTCGTCTGTGAGTGACCCTCCTTCCTCTACTACATACTTGAGAGTAGCTGTCTGATACTTTGTCTGATTCTTTGTTTGATACTTTGTGTTGTGCGAGAGTAGAAGGAAGATAGACGGTCTTTTGTTAGGCCTGTGGAGGAATTTGTGATTGGTCGTTTGGGAGGTGAGTTGTGGTTAGCCTTGTTGGTTTTGGTTGTATGGTGGGCTGTGGGTGGGTGGGGTTGGGCTCAGAGAGATGATGGATGGATGGATGGAATGTGTTGTTGCGTGAGGCTTGTGCTGAGGAGCGCTCGTCATCCCAGCCCAGCCCAGCCCAGCGCTCAGTGATCGATCACCACCGCTTTAACTGTTTATCATTGGGAATTGACGCTGACGCTGACCTTGACTTTTTAGATTTTCAAGGATCCTTAGAATTCATAAAACACATAGCAAGTAACGCTACGCTCAAGACGCAAGAACATTTCAAGACGCGATTTTTTTGGACACGTTTTACGACGCCAAGAACAATATCAATATCAACATCAACACCGACATCGACACCGACACCGACTCTAACCTCAACATCCACATCAACATCGACTCCAACATTATCCACATCGACATCCGTATTTCGCCATCATACTTACCATCCCGCATCCGCATCCGCATACTTTGTTCTACTCACCCGCTTTTTTCCTTTTTTTCAGATTTAGTTTTTAGCATCCAACGACATATACGACAATTGTAACGCCTCGACGACAAATTCAAGACTTTTTGTACGACAACCCGATTTTTTTTACGCTTATACGACTACTACTACGACGTTTAGTTTTCTGACGACGTTGATTTTTTTTTGTTCATATTTTTACGTTTTACGTTTCACGTTTAACGATCAGCCGATATGTCGATGTTGCGTAATGCTACGATGACAAGGCATGCGGCTCAGTTTGCTTGTTATGAAGATGATTCAGTTGGTGATGATAGTACGTCTTTGCCTCTCTCTTTCGCTTCATCTTCCTTCGTTCTCTCTCTCTTATCCTTTCGCTTTCTCTCTCCTTCTCTCCTTCTCCCTCTTATCCTTTCGCTCCCTCTCTTCCTCTCTCCTTCATCCCCCCTCCCTCGCTTCCCCTGCCCCTCATCCTCTATGACATTCTCTCCCTCCCTCCCCTGTCGCTTTCCAATTGACGTCATCCCCTCTCGTATCACACTCACCAACCCTCTTCTCTCTCTCTCTCTAGGTCTTCCAACCCGCACACCCCCAGCTCCCTCCTCAACAGGCGCAGGTCTCGCCCCCTCCCATCCCCACTCTATCCCACGTATCCCCTCCATCCGTCTCATCGCCGCCACTCCCTCCGCCTCTGGTCTCTCATCCTCCGACGCGAGCAGTAGCGTGACGTCATTCTCTAAAGCTCTCGAAGATTCATGGGAGGCCAGTGCTGCAGCTGCGAAAGGGTCTGTTCCGCCTGTTCCTACGCTTTTGAAGAAGGCGTCGAGTATTGCGCCCAAGGCTAAGGAGAGCGTGAATGGGAATGGGACTGGGACTGGGAGGATGATGAGGGATGAGGATACGCCGAAGCGACGGTTGGTGCCGAAGAAGAGTAAGCTTGCGTTGGGGATATCTGCTCCTTCATTTGCTTTACGCGATAGGTCGCAGGATTTTAGTGATGTGATTCGGAGGGTTGGTGTGAGTGGTGTTGGTGGTGGTGGTGGGGGAGGTGGTGCGAAGGGGATGGGGAAGGGGATGGGGATGGGGAAGAGTGGTAGTGCGAGTTTGAAGGGAGGATTTGAGATATATGTTGATCCTACTGTTGATGATGAGATTGGGGAGATTGTGATGGTTAAGAAGAAGAAGAGTCGGGCGGGGTTGGATGGGATGCGGTGGGGTGTTAATGCGAATAATAATATGAATAATAGTGGTGGGAGTGTGGGGAGGAGTGCGGGGGGAGTGTTGGGTGAGGTTACGAATGTGCCGAAGGCGAGGGATGTGGATGGGATTGAGAATGTGCCTAAAAAGGAGAAGGAGGGGCTTTTGAAGGTGAAGGATGATGCGAAGGAGAAGGAGAAGTGGTGGAGTATTGGGAGGGGTAGGAAGGATTCGAAGGATGAGAAGGAGAGGAAGAAGAGTATGAAACGTATGTGGTTTATTTTTGTTTTTGTTTTTATTGAGGGATTGGGCTGATGAGATGTTTGTGTGTAGCTGTGGAGTTTATTTATGAGCCTCCTGTGCCTCCGAGGTCGAGAAGTGAGTATCTTGCGTTTTATCTTTTTTGCTCTGTTGTTGGGTTTTCATCCTACCCTTATAAGTATGCAACGCGAGGGTGCGATGCGTTCTGTACCCTTTTTCTCCCCATACATCATCGTCTTTTATTCTTTTTCATTCCTCTGATCTCGGATTTGCCATCCTACCTACTTATCGACCGCGTCATCCCGTGCGGCGAGTGCGACGCGTTTTTTTTCCTTTCCTCTCTTTATTCTCTTCTCTTCTCTTGATGCATCGTCACGCTAACCCATCATCTTTCAGCTCCTGATCTACTCTCATTCACCCGTCCCAAGTTATCCAAAGGGCCCTCATCCATCTCTCCATCAACGTCAACCTCAGCCACAGACTCCATCTCCCGCGGCCGATTCAACTCGCTTGATTCTAGTATTTTACTTGGGTTTGGAAAGAGTCAGGATAAAGCTAAAGATCGCAAGATGTCTACGCCGGTTCTTAGTCCGGTGACGCATGATCTTGAGGCCGTTGCGAGGAGTGCTACGCCCATGATGGTGTTTAGTGATGAGCGTGCGGGGTCTCCTGCGCCTATGCTTGGTCCTACACAAGTGCATGGTGGAGAACGAAGTAATACCCCCATACCGAGGAGTGCGTCACCCATGCCGACACCCATCGCTAGGAGTACTTTACCTATCCCGAGGGTGAATTCGCCTGTTGAGCATGTGAGCATTTCGCAGTATCCGTTTGCGGGTATGAGGAGTGCGAGTGCGACGCCTTCGTCGACTCTCAACGGGTTGTTGGCGCCTCCTCCTTCCTCTCTTTTGACTGTACCTGGGCAAACTGGTGGGAACGGGAAAGAGAAGGAGGGAGCACAGGGCAGTATTGCGTTGAGAGCGATAAGGAGTGTGAAGAGTTTGGCGAGGATAGGGAATTGGCAGGGGATGGAGGATGATGAGAGGGGGAGTGGTAAGGAAAAGAAGAAGGGGAAGAAGAGTAAGAAGGAGGGTGAGAAGACGCGTGAGGAGGTGAGGGAGGGTGAGGTGGGGGGTGAGGGTGGGGATGGGGTGAAAGATGGGAGTGGGACGGTGAGGGTTAAGAAGGCAAAGTCTGGAAAGTCCAAGTCGAAGGGTTCGAAGAAGGATAAGGAGGGTGGGGGTGAGGAAGAGAGTGCGTCGTTGAAGGGGACGATTAAGAGAAAGGTTAAAAAGTCGTTGTCGAAGAAGGATTTGAGGTCTTTGCTTCCTACTTCGAACAACGCGGAGGAGAGTAGAAATTCGACTTCGTCTTTTGAGATTGGACATTTGACTGCTTCGCCTTCGCCTGTGAAGCATCGGTCGGTTTCTGGCAAGGTGAAAGAGCATGATGGGAGTCACGGTGGGAGTGGGAATGGGAGTGGGGAGGGTAAGGCTAGTACGCTTGGGGTCAAGAAGAGAAGTATTTTGGGGTTGAGTGTTACGATGGGAGGACTTGGGTTGGGGTTGCCTAGTACGATGAGATTGCAGAGTATGAGGAGTGGGAGTACGGCGAGTTCGATTTGTGGTGGGGGTGCTACGGGTGCTGCTGCTGCTGCTGGGAATGGTGGTGACAAGGTACCCGCTCTTGTTCCTGAACCTAATCGACTTAGTGTTGATTCTGCACTTGCCCTTGGGGTTAATCAGAATGGAACACGAGGAAGGTCGGGGAGTGTTTTGTCGAATGCGTCGAGTGGATCGTCGTTGAGACCGGTGTCGACGCATTCGTCTGCGTCGGGGTGTAGTTCGAGGCAGAGTTGTCAGTCGGGTGGAATATCGAGTGGGGGTGGGAGTATTTATTCGACGATTTCGGGGATGTTGAGAAGGGATTCGAATGCGAGTGCCATGAGCGGTGTTGGGAGTGCGATGAGTGGTGTTGGGAGTGCGATGAGTGGTGGAGGAGGGAGTGGTGGTAAGGCGAGAAATTCGGGTGCTAGTGTGAGGTGGTCTGCTGAGGTGCTTGAGAGGGAGAGGAAGGAGGAGAGGAGGACGTCGAGGGAGAGTAAGCATAGTGTTGAGGGGAGGAGACGTGGGGCGATTGTTAGTTTGTTTCCAGAGTTGGGTGAAGGCGAGGGCGAGGGTGAGGAAGTGAAGGTCGAGGCCGAAGCAGAGGTAGAGGTGAAGGATGAGGTTGGGGTTGAAGGCGATGTGAATGAGAATGAGAAGAGAAACAGCGCATCCTCAGATCGCTCGGTCTCGCAACCATCGACGAGGTCGAGCATGTCTTCTGCGTTTGCGCGTCGTGCGGGGTACCCGATATTGACGATTGAAGAGGCTACGTGTGATGGGCATGGGTATGTGTCTGATTCGAGTGCGCATGCGGAGAATTCGAAGGAGGAGTGGAGGAGGCTTGCGGCTGCCAAGTTGGAGAAGGAGAGGGAGGAGGCGAGGATGGTGATTGGTGCGAGGGAGACGGGGAGGGTGACGATGATGAGGTTGGGGATGGAGGGGAGGATGAGTGGGTCGTCTGTTGAGGATGGTGCGATGAGTGAGGGGGATGGGGATGGGGAGGTGGAGGCTGAGGCTGAGGCTGCGACGCCTGTGAAGAAGCCTAGGGCGAGGCCTATGAGTGAGCAGTTGTTGGGTAAGATGAGGCCGAAGGGGATGCACGAGGATGAAGAAGGTACGACAATGTCTTTTTTTTGTTTGTTTGTGTTCGATGTTAATCCTTGAATGTTGAATGTGCAGGTGTTCTTTCGATTCTGGATGCTGCGACGAATGATTTGGCTCTTTTGATTAATAACCTTGATCTTTGTGCTACACCCTCGACGCCGGGTGATCTTACGCCGTATAAGCCTTCGGCTCCACCTTCCCCTCTTTCGTCTTTGGAGAGGAAGAGGATTGAAGCTAAGATTTCTATGGAGTTTAATAGCGCGAATGGAACGTTTAACAGTGAGTACCTTATCTGTTTTATATTGCAGCAGTCATTGATTTTATCTCTACTTTCCAGCTTCTCAAAACACCTACACATGCTCTTCTAATCGTACTTCTGGCGTTCCTTCGCCTCTTGCCAATTCCAAGACGTTGCGTGGGTCGATGGGAAGTGTTTCGTCTCTTCGACCTTACGCACAGAGTCGTGGCGGTGCAACGCGCTCGACTACCACCCCCCTTCTCTCGCACATGGGTTCACTCACTGGCTTGAACTCTGGTCTTGAACGTGCGGAATCTATCGCTTCACTTCGTGGAAAACTCAGACCTGCAGCCTCTCGCGGCGATCTGAAACCAGCAGCGTCTATCACCAGTCTCAAACCCAAGGCTAGCGCAAATTTTGCAGCTGAAGCAGAGACGGTTCGGCTTCGTCCCAAGAAAGCCGCACCTGCGCTTTCGTCGGCTTCCAACGCCAATGATGCTGCTGCGCTGATTGCTCGACCTATCAAGCCGTGGTCTGATTTGCTTCAAACGATCTCACCTCAAAAGTCTTCCAGCTCTTCATCTCGCTCGAAGTCGCCTACTCCTGTCGCGTCTTCTAGACCCATATCGCCTCCTTCATCGGCTTCGTCCACTACTGGGACCTTCAAGCCAGGACACAAGCGCACGATGACTCCTGCTCCTGAACCTGAGCCAGCACCAGTATTCCAGCCATTGCGACCAGCCACTCGTCCCCGCAAGGCCCTGCCGTTTGGATTGCAGCCCAGTCTAATGGAGAAGGACGCCTCGGGATCGTCAGCTGGTGAACAGAGTGGTGAAGAGGATGCGTTTGGACAGGTCATTACCTCTCCTGGGTTTGGTGTTGGTTTGGGATCGATTTCCAAGGCGTCAGTTAGGAGTGCTGTTAGTGCAATGAGTCATGTTAGCAGAGGAAGTAAGGGAAGCACGAAGAGTCGTGCGTCCAAGGAGTCCAAGGGCAGCGTTGACGAGTTTGGTTTGAACTTTGCGAATGGGGGTGGAGGGTCGTTGACTCCTGTGTTTAAGCGCATTTTTGAGGATGAGCAGGATAGGATTGAGAAGGAGAGGGAGAGGAAGGCGAGTGTGGGAGCGAGCAGCTTTTTGAGCGTCGAGGGGGCGAGTGGGAGGATGGAGAAGAGGGCTAGTACGCAGAGCTATATGTCGATTTCCGAGCTCACTTCGAGGAGCGTGATCATCAACAGTGCATCTACTATCTCCGCTCCTGATGCGACGTTTGGATCCTCAGGCCTTTCAGGTTCGACTTCGTCATCCCACCCTACAGAATTCGAGATCTCTCTTCCTCTTAATACCTCTGCTCGTCGCGCGCTTGGTATGTCTGGGACTCTTGGTGGCGGATCGAATGGGTCTGTGTACCACAGCGATGGACCTGTTGAGCTCAACGAAGACGACGAAGACTCTGATGTTCCGGAAGAGTTGAAGTTTATTCTTCGTGGGGAGCGTCGTGAGAAGGTGCGAGCGAGCATGGCGGAGACTGTCGATTTTGAGAAAGAGGAGGAACTTGACGATCATACCGACTCGAACGAACTCGAGATTGGAAGACGCGAAATCGATGCGCTTACTTCTGGATTGAGCAGCCCTCCTCCTGATCTGCTCCTCCCCAACTTCCGATTCACTCTCAATGCGTCGCCCAGTCATGAGATTGATCTCTGCTCGTCTCCTGCTTCGTCGATCACGGATGAAGATACCAAGAAGTCTTTCGATTTCACTGGCGAGCTCAAGAAGCTGAATGAAAGCGGTGCATCTGACCGTCGTTCGTTCGTCGAGCAGCTTGAGAATGCGTTTAGGACACCAGCCAAGGTCGATTTGAGGTGTGGGTTTGGTGGTGATATGAGTTTGGAGATTCCGCCCGTGCCTGCGTTGCCATTGGCGTTGAAGAGGTTGAGCGAGAGCATGAGGAGTGGGAGTGGAGGAAGTACGACTGAGGCGAGTGAGAGCTTTGATGAGGGCTTGAGTTTGGAGGAGAGCGTGGAGAGTGAGGCGGTAAGGGTTGCGGTGGTGAAGAGGCCGTCGGTGGAGGAGGTGACGCAGTCTATAGTGTTGATGAATGCGGAGCATGGTGATGAGGAGAAGCTGGTGGACGTTCTTCAGCCGAGTTTGATGAACAAGACGAGCTTCATGAAGACCACCAGCGTCGAGGAGAAGGATTCGCTCGCCCAGTCCCAATCCCAATCTGCTTCCCAGTCCCAGTTCGACATGTTCCCGTCATCGACTTCGCAGCTCCTGAATGCCCCTGAGCCTACCTTTGATTCCATCATGGATAGCGATGAGCATACAGGCCAAATTATCGTTTCTGACAACTCGTCGGATAAGGCTCGTCTTTCCCCTGGCGAGCTGAATACGTCGTTCAAGTTTGGCGGCCTGCCCCCATCGCTCTCTGGATCTACATCTTCGGCCTCGTCCAAGAACAAGGAGAAGGACGCTGAGATGGACACCATGCAGTTGACGCTTTCGGACATTATCCCTCCACCAGCGCATGCAAGGAGATTATCAGAGTACTCTAACTCGATGGACGAAGAGGACTCTATCCTCAAATCGATCTATGCCCAGATCATGGCTGTTCCTAAGCCCCAGCACGTCTTGTCTAAGGCTACCGAGTCACATCCGCCATCGTCTTTCTTTGGCAATGCAGCTTCCAACGAGGAGGACGTTGATATGGATTCTGAGTACAAGCGTCAGAGCATCTGCAAAGCCGTTTCCCGCCCAGCCTCCGGTATCAGCTTCGCTGGGTTTGACTCCTTTGATGAGGTTCGTCGTGGATTCGAGTTCAGTGGCCCACGTCCCACCTTTTATCCCCCACCTCTTCCTACGGCTGCTGCCAATCGCTCAATCGGCACTGGAGGCGCTACTCGTCGTGTTCCACACAACCGGCACGAGTCTGTCTTTAGCATCGCATCTGTTTCGTCCTATGGTCACTGCATCAATAGTGGCTCGGCTGATCCGTTCGAATATGGTATCCCCATGCCCAGTTTGAGGGAGCGCCCCAGTTCGGAGGACATGTCGAGCATCAGCATGTCTATCACCGTTGACGACACGTTTGCGTTCCTTGCTGGAAGGCCTAGACGTCGTGTTGAGTCTGACGCATCAACCTTCTCGTTCCATGCACCAGCTGCCCCTGTTAGCTCTTCGTTCACCCGTGGTCACCGCCGTCGTGAGTCCAACATGTCCGTATCTTCACAGGCCCCTCCCATCTCGTTGTACAACCGCTCATTTGGCCGACACCATCATTCCCGCAACGACTCATCCAACAGCATGTCCTCGTTCTCCTTCGTTCGTCCATCAAATGTTCCAGGATTCAGGCGCCAACATGGGAGGGATATGTCTGTCGATTCCATCATGAGCGATTTCTCGGGTATGCATCTCGGACGACCTGGTGTAGGCGAGAAAATGTTCGATATGGGCAACGACTTCCTCAACGCTCCGCTTTCTGCTATATCCGCTAGCCCTGAGAACAGTTTCAGTGCATCCGTTTCGTCCAATCCAGGCCTGAACTCACATTCCAACGACGACGCTGATACCTCCGAATTCAACCTGGACTCGCAGAGCCAGTCTCATCTGCAGGCCAATCGCACCTCGTTCGAGTATGACTCTCTCATTGATGGTACTCGCGACGCATCGTCTGGACTCCCAGAAGATTCACTCTTCGATAAGACGGGATACAATCCTCGTATTTCCATGGATGGTGATTCGGTTTTCGGTCATGATGAGTACTCCAGGAGGCTCTACGCTCCCAGGCAGTTCAGGCCTTTGAGCATGCTCAGCGTGAACAGCGTCCATAGCCCTGTCAAGGAAGATGATACTCTGATTAGCGTAAGTTTTAATTTGGTTTCTAGAGGCAAATGTACTAACGAATTGTTGTGTAGATGCTCGGTGGCGGACACGTCAGACGCCGTTCCGTTGGTTCCATCGTTGATGCCTCACCTTGTGCTCGCGTCGAAAAGAGAAAACACTCCACGATGCTCGGGGCTCACCTTTACAAGGGATATCCAACTGTCGAGGAGTCTCCTGCCAAAGCCCGTATTGTCGAGTCTCCACACCATGTCGTCCCTCGTATCGTTGAGAAGCCATCCATCGCATCCACTTCTTCATTCCACTTTGGTGGAGACAGGATGATTGACGCTCGCCATGGTCTTTTGGAAAGGAGAAGTTTGGAGGATAGCGCGTTGGTGGCTGAAGGAGAAGATATCAGCGGATGTAAGTTTTCGATTTCGGCATCGATGTCCGATGTTTTGTTCTGTTTGATTCTGATGCCTCTCTTCAGTCCATGCTGCTCCCGTTTTCACTCGTCCTGCTCCCAAAGGTCGCTCAAGGTCCAGCACATGCACCACATCGAGCTCAGGTGGCGATACTCCGCCTCTTTCTGCATCGGACGGTGATGGATCCTCCGTCTCTGGTGGTTCTCAGTCTTCTATCGACCTCGGTGCCCTCAACGCAATGCTCGCCAATGCAACTCACCCAGTTGGACCCTTCTCTCGTCCTCGTGCCCGTGCTCGCGCTCGTGGTGCTGGCCATCGTCGTCGTTACTCGAACGCTCGCATGTCCCGCGCCTCAGTCTACGAAACGATTGAAGAAGAGTTTGTCTCCTCCCCCAGCTCCAGTAACCGGTCCTCCATGATTTCTACATCTGACGCTTCAGCTCGCTCTTCGCTTCTTCAAGATTGCGATGTCATCAATGAGACGGAGAAATGGAAGGAAGGTAGCCCCACGACCAGGTTGAATGGCAGCGCGATCTACGTTGTCGACTCGGATACGGTGTCCATTAATTCACGCCCTGAGGAATCCATTTGGGACGACGAGCGAGGTATCGTCACCTTGCGCAAGTTCTACGCGCTCAAGGACGAGGCCAAGGAAACCGTTACTGAAAGCAAGAGGGTCTGGGTGGACACGCCCTTCTCCTTGTACGCGATTCAATGTAAGTTTCACCTCAATTTTCTATCATTTCTTTCTAAACAATATTATATAGCCTTCCAGCCTCCCAACAACCCTGCGTTGATGCAAGCCATGCTCGAGCACTCTGTCCAAAACTATGGTCCTCTTCCATCCGAACTTCGTCCCCATCGCGTCCGTTCACGTACTTCATCTCGTGCTTCACCTTACCCTCAAGCTCGAGTTTCCAAGTCCAAGTCCATGGAGAAGAATGCAACAGTTTCTCCTCCCCCTGCACCCGTACCTGCTCCTCCGATGCCTGCTACTCGTCCTCTCGCCACCCGTCCTCTGAACATCCTCAAGGATCGCACTGTGAACGCCAACCTCCCATCGGCCAACGACTCGTTCCATACCATCAAGGGCAACAAGTCCTCCACTGCATCCAACGCACCCTCGCTTGATGCATTGAAGCCCTTCTCACCACTTGTTATGGACCTTGATACGCAGCGCGAGAAGGTGTTTGGGGCATCTGCACGCCCACGTGTGCCGTCTACGACTAGGAGAAATGCTTTGGGATGGACAAAGAGGAGTAATGGGCCTACTAATGGATCTAAGTCATCGAACGGCCCCAAATCGTCGACTGGGCCTAAGACCTCTACTGGACCCGGTAAGGAGAATGTCATCGGCACTGGATTGGTTGCAACGTAAGCACTGCTCTAACTTGTATTGAAAACAATCCTAACATTTTGTTTCAGACCTGGAGATAACTTGCGTCTTAATCGTCCCCGACCAAAGACCCGTGCTACACCTGCATCCAACGCTCGCACCATCCGGATTTAAGAAGAAAACCTCTATCTCAATCTTGAAAACCATCAACTACATCATCGTATCATCTACCGCAATGTCCTCAATGTATCGTTGCCCTATGTCTATGCTAGTATGTATGCCTATCCCGACCGTGTGTCGTTTCTTGTCTTTTTAACCCCCCTTCGTATAAACGATAAACATACCCTAAAAATACCCTAATTCCATCCACCCGAATACCACATCTACTATCCACTCTCCGCTGTCTCGTTTTTTTTTCTTCTTTGTTGTCGTTTTGAAAAATCCATATATCAAATCGCTGCTCTCGTCGTTGTCGTATCTGCTATCGTTGCATATTTTGTTCTGTTTTATATCTTTTTTTTCTGTCTGCTCGTTCCGTCTCTTTGTTCCCATTTCTTGAAACATACATGATGTATTCGTTGATCGAATTACATAGACCTCAATCATAGTTCTGTTATGTCGTGTCTTGATACCTGCTGTTTGTGAGTTGAGAACGGCACCGATACCTTGAAATATTAACTTCTGGTAAGCTTTGCGCAGTCAATGCAGGACAATTAGAGCATTGTGGGTGAAAATGATGACCAAAGTATTTCTCTGCCTTCCCGTCGGCCGGCTTCATTTCAATAACCACCGCATGGGAGAGGCATGCCTTGAAAGGAAGATATCCTGCTAACTGACCTACCTGATCACCATGCTAAAGGTGCGTTGAGTCATTCGAAGTGCTTGATAACGACAATGGGACACAGAGATTCCTAAAGTAGTTCCAAAGTCGCTGCGGGCGTGTCATGTTATTTCTCAATGGCCTCACGCCTTTCAGTTAAACTTTCGTCTAATTATATCCACCTGACTTCTTGCGACTCTTACTGAATTCTGGACTATTGACCAGTCACTTCCTATGACTCCAAGCCGTTAATATAGCCTTTGCGAACCCTTCCAAGCTTTCAACTCCGTTTGAATTCCCGCTTCGAGAGTCATATATAAGGGTGCTTCTCATCCCAACCCCCTCTTCTCTAACTCTCTCTCGAACCACCACCACCACTTCTCGCAACTTGCTATTAAGAAACTTACCCATTGCCACTCAAGTACTCAAGTCTCACCGTTCATCATGCAATTCAAGCTCAACACCCTCGCTACTTCTGCCATGCTCGCCATGACCCTTCGCCCTTCAACCGTGTCCGCTGGACCGATTGCCTACGGCATTTGCCAAACAGGTAAGCCTCGAACCCTCGCTTTGCTTTCTGTATTCCCTCGTTATGCGTAGCATCAACACCTGTTTTTTTCTAGGATGCAATGTCGTGGCCGTGGCTTGCTATGCTGCTGCAGGATTTACTTTCGGAACCATCGCCGCGCCCCTCGCCCCTCCCGCCATCCTTGGGTGCAATGCTGCCCTCGGCACCTGCTCCGCCACCTGTGCGACCGTTGCCTTGCTGGCGCCCACTCCCTAAACGATACGGATGGGCGACAGAGTGACTGGCCAAGGAATAAATCAACAAGGTCTTTATTTGTTTTCATCCCTCATCCGTCCTACCATGTCGTATTTATTTAGTCTCTCGAGACTACTTGAATGCGGCATGGTGTAACAGATGTGGTCTTTTTATTGATTTTGGTTTGTTTTAGATTTTTCAATTGACGCAAGAGGCATCAAAAGCCTTTCATATGATTACCATGCATCTTCATGAATATTATGATTTTTTTGCTTGTTTACGTGCGAATATAAGAACTCTGGTGTAGTCGAACGTCGTTATTAATGGTGAGAAGAATATGATAAGACACGGAATAGATGAAAGGGAGCTCTTCATATGTCGCTCGCTATGTCGACTGCAGGGGCATCAATGCTTGAACATGGAAGAGTTGACAACATTGAACGGCTAACCCCTGTTTCAAATTATAGTAGTAGTGTTCATCAGAATGGGACCAATTACACTGATACGCCAGTCCCGAAGACCATACTGAGTGGTCACGCACGGGCGCGCGATACCCACAGCTCTCCGGGCCACTCCTATCTCACCAGCACCGTACCTCAACGATTTTAATAGACCACCGTCCCGGCCGCATTGATCTGGAAGTAAGCTGTGCGGTACTTACTGTATATATATGAGAAGCACGTTTGTTGCGTTCTGGCAGATTTGGCATTCGACATTCTATAGTGGAACAGACTTTCCCTGCCAGTTGGCCAACCTGATCAGCACGCTGAAGGTGCAGAAGGCCTTCGAGGTGAGGAATTACGACAATGGGATTCCTAAGGTAAAAACATTCCAAAGTCCCTGCTGGCGCGGCGTTTCGGCTGTCAACCGCCTCACGCCCTTCAGTTAAGCTTTCGGCTAATAATATACACCTGACTTCGTGCGATTCCTATTGAATTCGTTGAGCTGTTGGTGAGTACCAGAGCGGTATAGCATGAGAACACCGCTTTGCAACTCCGTTTGGATTCCCGCTTCCAGGTTTATATAAAGACGCTCTTCATTCCTACCCCCAATTCTACATCTCTCACTCAAACCCTCACGACGACCAGTCTCGGAACCTCGCTACACCATCCAACATGCAATTCAAGCTCTCTGCTCTCGCTACTTCTACTGTAGTTGCCATGACTCTCCTACCTGCAACAGTATCCGCTGGACCCATCGCCTACGGAATTTGCCAAACGGGTACGTCCAAAGCCATTCTCACCAATCTCTATTTTGCGGCCCCCTCATTGTGCAGTGTGTTAACATGCATTGTTTTCAGGATGTAATGCCGTTGTCGTGGCCTGTTACGCTGCTGCTGGGGTCACTTTTGGCACTGTGGCCGCAGCCCTGGCACCCCCTGCCATCGTTGCGTGCAACGCTGCCCTCGGCACCTGCTCCGCCACCTGTGCGACCGTAGCCTTGCTCGCGCCAACTCCCTGAACACATTATTCGCTGTGACGGTGAAAAGTCATGGAGTCAATCAACAAGGTCTTTATTCATTTTTCATTCCTCATCCGTCCTACCATGTCGCATTTATTTAGTCTCTCGAGACCACGTGAATGCGGCATGGTGTAACAGATGTGGTCTTTTTATTGATATTGGTTTGTTTTAGATTTTTCAATTGACGCAAGAAACGCCGACAACCTTTCATATGAATACCATACATCTTCATGAATATTATGATTTTTTTTTTGCTTCATTACGTGTGAATGTAAGAACTCTGACTACATAAGTCTAGTCAGACGTCGTTAAATGTGATAAGACTCGGAATAGATGAAAGTGAGCTTTCGATATGTCGCTCGCTATGCCGAACATAGCGGTATCAATGCTTGAACATGGAAGAGTTAACAACGTTGAACGTTGAACAGTCAACCCCTGTTTCAAGTTACAATAATCCTATCTCACTAGCACCGTACTTCTACAATTTTAATAGACCATCATCGTAATTGATGAAAGCGGCATACGGACGGATGTGATAATTAGACCATATGACATCGATTAGATTGATTGCTAATGTCCACAATTATCCGACCATCCAATGCGGAGCCCCCGCTTGTACCCCATAATGAATATTTTGCGATTGAATCGAACGAAGCTCTTAGTCTGGCTTCGAAAATTGAAACAATTGGAAACTCGAGATACCAGGGCCCTGATACCGAAGAAAATCCAGATTGATTGATTAAGTATTTATTGGACCTTAGCAATACATGCTCTCCTTCGAGACAAGATGGTTCTTCAGTCGCTGTTTGCACCATTTGTCTTTCTTGCAACTCTAAGCACTTTTAGTGTTGTTGTCGTTGCGGACTCACCCCAGCCTGCGATCACCCTCGCTTCTTCTGGACCATACTTCTTCACAGATAATGTAGCTGGTTGCACCAGTGGACCCAATGACACCGTTACTTTCAGTTGGAACACCACAATTTCACAGTCATACGTTATGTGTGGCATCGGCTGGAAAACTGGATCAAACAGGTGCAATCTCCCCATTCTCATCAGCTTGAAGTTCATCGTTGAGCTTAGTCCTGGTTAGAACGATTACATACAAGGGTTCCTACCTCTCAAATGGTGAGGGTGTATATGGTATCTATGGTTGGATGCGCAATCCGTTGGCACTGTGAAGCCTCTGGTGCCGCATTTTGCGGCACCACTTCATGGCGGATTTTCCGTAATAAAGTCACGGATATTCCGTTCTTAGAGATGGATATATATAGTAAGTGCGTGTTACAAAAAGCGTAGGAAAGGTAGAGAAATACCGTACCTCAAGCCAATTTCTGTTCGGGTTTGAAATGTAGGCATGCATGAAGCATGTTGCGGTTATTCCGCCTCAAAATGT
>NHTK01005739.1:0-15052 GCA_002938355.1 Panaeolus cyanescens | reverse complement strand
GATCGGATTGCTCGAGGCCCTAGCAACGGTGGTGAAAGTGTTCGGGAGCGAAAAGAAATGAAAAGAAAAGGATAGAAAAATGCGAAAATAGGGGGTTGGAGGCACGAGGCTCATCAGCGGTTCAATTCTTGCATCTTCAACCCAAGCGCTCAGCAGTGAATTTGATCGATCTCGTGGTGTTAAGCTACAGATATGCCTGCTGCTTGCACTCTGAGATAATCTTCGTGTATGTAAAATGCATTGGAAAATATGAAAACGTAATAGTCAAATAAGCAGGTACTGAATCTAGACATGAGGACGGAGGGAGATGGCTACGCCCATGTTCGTGAACATATGGACACCACTCGTGCACGTTTAATGGAGCGTAGTATGCGAACAACTCTGTGACCAATCCGCGATGCCTTCAGCAATCCAATCTGTTGAATAATGCATGGATTCAACTTCCTCCGAGGAATTCGACGAGATAGGAGTTTCCCCGTCGTGGAGTGCTGCATAATACTCCTTCGTCAGATCAAACAGCGGTAGAAGCCGCACCGGCGAGGTTCTGGGTCGTCCATCGATACCTGTCTGAGATGCGTCACCATTATCACCTTCATCATTGTGACCATGGCCAACGTAATCCGTTGGGACTAGCTTGTTCAACGCGCTTGACAGTCGAGTAGGGCACAGGAGAAAACTTGATCAAAATTCGCGTCCTCCAAGTTTTTAATACAGAGCAATATATGGGTAGAGGGGGCGTTTAAACGTTTAGTAGTAGCAGGAGCAGCAATTCAATTTGGCGCTCAATGTAGAGATGAATCACGACGTGATTGAAATTATTCCTTTCATTCAGATAATTTATCAATATTAGTATTACGCGACGCGTCTCCATCACGTGGTCGTGTTCACGGGCCTGAAGCGGTCGCACGACGCTCTGCTGCCTCAGCACACCATAGTTTGCTTCTTCCCACTTCCTCACACCCTTATTTTCTACATGCCCCGTTGTTTCTCTCCTGCCATCATTACCATCGTCGATGGCGACGATGTCCACAGTACAAACAATGGGGTACATGCCAATTGGTACATCGGGTCGCCCTTGTTTACCGGCCAGTTCATGTGTGTATATGTATCTGAATCGTAAACTCGCCTTTTGATTCCTGGAGGTGCATATATGCACTTTTTCAAAGATGAAATTGGCCTTTTCTAACCGTTTTTATGTCTTTTTTAGCCTGAAAAACCGTCTGGCTCTTGGGTACAGTTCAGGTACTAAATTCTATTCGAGTGGAAAGGTATAATATGTATGCTGATCCATCGCATTAGACGACGCGCGCCTTATACAGGCGTAGTAGATTTGGTGAACTTCCAGTGAATGGGTGTGCGCAGACTGACTGACACGCGATGTGGTGGCTCGGCCCCGCCCAGACTTCTTCCCCATACCTCTTGGCGTATGCGTCTGTCCCACACTGATGATAAGAAAGAACGGAAGAAATAGATGTCATCTTTGACCTTCTTTGACGCCTTCGTGGGGTCATCTTGTTATCTCCACTTTTAGATCTAAAAGCGCCGCGAGTTTATAATTATCAGGATAAGAGGTTTTTCTTCTTATTTTTATTTTTATTCTCTTGATGCTGATGACTATTTTTGTGTTTTTTGAAGGCACACGTTGGGTCCTTTTGTTTGATTCTGAACGCATGAGCGCAGATACTTATAAGACTGGGAGGGTAATGTTAGGTCTAGGCCCCCCCGTGTAAACCTTGACTCATGTTTCTTTCTCGCAGCATTCATGAATCGTGGATCGTCATACTAGACAATCGTCACTTGGTGTAATTAGGCTAGAGTATGGAATGGAAGAGTAAGTGCAAGTACCAGTTCCGTGCTTTGACTGACGGTTGAGTGCAGGGCTTCCATGAGCAGGCGGCGATGACGGGATGGCTACGTTATGTTGTTGACACAGGATGAGCGGAACTTGGTTCCCCCTTGACACGAGCCCGACAACAAATAGGATTGCTTGGCCCACTTTTCCTTGGTTGGACCTGGACGTCCATCATCATCGTCCGCTCATTTTTTTTCTTTCGGTTTATTTTCCATGAAGGACTTGGAATTTATGTTCAAGGTGAGCTGTTCAGTGTTATGCGACTTTTGCGTTGGGACGAGTGTTGACGGTTTATGATGCATGTTTTTTATTATGTCAAGGTCCGGTTTAATAAAACGAAATGAACGGCGCCAGCGCTGGATTTGTTATGTCGACTTGGTGGACTCGGACTGTCGGACGCTGGATACCTGCCTTACGGCGGCGCGGTGACGTTTTAAGGCTGACATGAGCCCCACGCATGGGGTACTGCATTTCATATATATTCAACGGCACTACTTGGATTTCCCCAAACTAAACTCTATTCATTTTTCTTTGGGTCCTACGTCGACATGCTTTCTTTACCTCCCTACCTACACTCACTATGGACAACTCGACTGCTCATACCAGGAACTTAGGAGGACAGCGCACTCACTTGGTCTATAAGCGTTATCAATTTATACCCACACGGATGACGCTTAGGGTTGTGTTGAAATTGGAACGACGGAAGTTTCAATTTCGCATGTCGGGCTGGGGATTGGCTGTGACGATTTGGTGTTTTGTTGTTGTGGACTTTGAGGGTCGGACGATGTGGTGAAATTGTATAATGGGAAACGGCTGACGTGGAAATATTGGGTGTTGGAATCGGATGGGAGGGATGGGGAAGGCTAGAGCGATGATTGGATGAGAAGCGGTGGCAGGCGATGGGAATGGAAGAAGAGTTGGACAAGGTTTTGTGAGAAAAAGTTGGACGTTGACGGGTTAATTTTTGGGTTGTGGGTGAAGAGAAAGTTTTAGCGAGGACGCCGTCAACAGCAGCGAAGGACGAGGGAAAAAATCCAAGTGTGGATTGAGAAAGGAAGGTTGTTCGCACGGCACTTAGGGTGAAGTCGGGAAAGTGGATGAAGCGGTGTACAAATTCGGACGGCAGTCTCTTTCCCCACAAAATGCAGTTTGTCGTCTCAAACCACCAGATGGCACAACACCCACCTCCTCATATTCTGGTTCAGCAGCAGCAGCAGCAGCAGCAACAGCGACATCAGCCGAATCTCTCGTCTTATCCAACTGCTTCTTCTTCGTCTTATATCTACGCTCAATATGATAATGCTGCTACGACATCTATGGGACCCTCATCATCATCAGCATCAACATCAATTCCTTCGCTGAATACGGGTGCTCCTGTCTCTTCAAAATCTCAAACTGCATTTAGAGCACCTGCTCATAAGCATGCTCACCATCTACACTCTATTCCACCACGGGAAAAGAGCACGCGTACTTTGATCATAGATCATATGCTATGGGTTCATGGTGAGTGTTTGACGTTGTCTGTGAGCATATCTAGCCGGTGTTGACTTCCCTCGGTCCCAGGCAGAACACGGTTCTCTCAGGCTAGAGCTGAACTGGGCATGACTGATCGCACGGGTGGCCCCAATTCACCAAACTACGCTCATCGAAACCGACCGGAGAACTATGATGAGGACGATGAAGAAGGGAGTGAAGGAGAGGATGTTGAAACTCTCATTGCGCGTTCTGGTGGTCCAGACCATCCACACAACGACGATGAAGAAGACCGATTACAGAGGCAGGACCTGGTACTTGCGAGGAGTCTTCGGCTTCGGGCGGAAGGGCTGGAAAAGGTCGTCACCTCCATGCTAGAGCAACCGCCCCCAATTCACACCAAGAATGATGAAGACATTCTTACGCCCCCTACATCCCCTAAACTAAAAGCCTCCATGGCAAGCGCAGGAAGAAATCACCCTCATCGTCTGCCCAACGGCGTCCGACTACGGCTTGCGTTGGGTACGCTTATCAACGATCTTTTTGCGCGACAGGCCCCTGCCCCACCCTATAGACACACTATGTCCTCTTCCAGTGCGAAGGTTACGACGCCTTCTGATCAAACGCCAACCAGCACCTTCTCTACATCAGACCTGCCAGACGCGCTTACGACACTGGCACCTATATCGGGAGCATTTGCCCCGGCTTCATACCCCTCTTCTTCCCGACCCATCCAAAATCCTCCGTACCCCAATTATCCACAGCAATCTTATATGGGATACTCTAATCAACCCTCCTCATCGTCGTCTGGACCTCAGTCACAGATGCATGTGCATTATCAACATGGAAATCCTCAGCAGCAGCACCCACAACCCCCCGTCCCGGGGCCACCCCCACCCCCGCTTGTTTCGCCTACCAAACCTCGACCTAGTGCGAGAACACGGAGTTTGTATGCTGTTGGAGCTGATCCGAGCACTGCTAATGCGCCCGCTGCGTTCCGATGTCCCAGACATTTGCATACTGGGTGTGAGATTTGTGTTGAAGCCAAGTCACCGGCTCGACAGACTGGGAGTTCTGCACGGGGTAGATCGTCGTCGACGTCTGGTTCTGGTGCTGGGAGAGGTGGAGGTGTTGGAAGTGGAGGAGGTGGGGCAGGGCATAATGCTCATGCACGGACTCATTCTGGGACTGCTGGACTTATGAAGAGTCCTAGTTCGCGAATGCATCTTCATCCACAGACGCAGCTGCCGTTGGCTCCGTCGACGTGGAAGAATACGAGTGGGATTACTATTCCTGGAGGAGGGGGAATTACGGGGTGGCAGGATGGGAGTGGGATTGGGAGTGGATTGTTGAGACCTGGAGTGAGGGGGAGTGCGTTGAGGAGGAAGGTGGTTGAGGTTGATCCTACGACGGGTGCGGGGAATACCAAGTTGAGCGTGTTGATACCGCGGTTTGTAAGGATGAGTGCGTTGGTTGCTGCTGAGTTGGGTAGGGAGAGTAGGGGAGAGGAGGAAGAGGAGGTTGCGAAGGAGAGAGAGAGGGAGAGGGAAAGAGAGAAGGAGAGAGAGAAAGAGAGGGAGCGGTCGACGAGTGCTACTCCGGGTCGGAGTGATAGTGTGCCTGCTTGGGGCGGCGCTACCGCTACACCCTCTACATCTGGTATGTTGTTTTTATGTTATGTTGTCCCGAGAATTGACTCACCCTAATTTTTTTTCTGGTGTATTAGGTCAATCTGCGACGAACAGGATGTATGATTATGCGTTGCGCCCATCATCTGAATGGTACATGCTGTTGGCGGGGTTATTGACGCGTGCGGTGTTGGAGGGATATTTGTCGGCTGGGTGGACTGGTTTGGCCGCTGTGCAGTGTTTGCTGCAAGTTGGCTTGGGGTTGAATGAGGGAGCTGGGAGGGGGAGGCATGGTGATGGTGATAGGGAGCGAGAGAGGGATAGGGATGTTTTTGATGCCCCTTTTGAGCGTGATGACGGCGATGAGGATGATGAGTTTGGGGAGATGGATCCTGATGAGCTTCCTAGTGTTGTTGAGGCTGTGAAGATCTTGTTTCCGAGTTTGAGAGATGGAGGTACTGGGAAGAAGGCGAAGGAGGAGGAGGAATATGAGAGGGAGATGATGGAGAGGTTGAGGAGGGTCAGTATACATTCCTTTTTACGTTCTGGCCCACACCCTTCATCTCTTGCAACTCGCTTATTGCGTTGCAGCACCTCCCTGTCTTGTCCTCCTGGCTCTTTTCCTTTTGAATCTGTTGCTGATACCCCTTTTAGTTCTACGACATTCCGGCGTCCACTCCCGATTGCGCAACACATATGGAAGATTTGGCCTGGCAGTATCCCGCTGAACCCGTTGAGCGGGCAGCTGTCAGGTTTTGTGAAGCCATTGCTAGGTGGCGAGGAAAGCCTGAGCTAGAAACTGTAAGTATTAATTTTACGTTTCTGGTCCCTTACCACTTTCCCTTCGCGACTTTTTTTTCGTGCTTTTTTTTCGGGTTTTGGAATTTGAATGCGCTTACTTCAACTCAAGTATAAAAAGAAACCTAGATTGTCCATGGATATGGATATTCCGAATACGCCTGGAGGAAGCAGTGCTATGACGATTGAGTCACTCGTTCATTCGAACCCGACAAGTCCTGTGATGGCAAACGCTGGTGTTGGTGACAGAGGTGGAGGATTGGGCTTGCTGGGTGCCGGAGCGCATGCTGGTGGTAGTGGAGGGATCAGGAGGAAGAGGAAGAAACCTAGCATTGACGTTTATTTCCTGCCGTATTTGAATACTCAGGCTGGGAGTGTGACGCCGAGGCTTGGAGAGAGGAGTATTGAGAGGCCATTGGGTGGTGGTGGTGGAAGTGGCGGGCATGTGAGAGCGCTCAGTGGATCTTCGGCCTCGTGGAGTCATGGAGTCAATGAAGGGATGATGGGTGGTGGAGGAGGTGTCGTCCCTAGTCCGCCTCGTGCGCAGAAGAGGTACAGAGAGGATGAGGGTCAGAATCAAGGGAGGATGGATAATTCCAAGAGGCGCTTTTCGTAAAATTTTTATTGCGATGTTCGCCCGGATCCGTTCCTTGTTTTTTTAAAAAGGATTCATGGTGGTCATCTTTAGCCATTTTCGCCCACATTTCTTGTTTCTTTTGGTGTTTTGATTCCTAGGAGTGTGGGCTTCTTTCGGGTCGGGTTGTTTCGTTTCCCGGCTGCGGTGTTATTTTCTTGATTTTTTCTTGTTCGTCGTTGGGTTTTGCTGCGGTCCATCCCTTGACCTCAGCCAACGCGTTGTCATACTTCTCACCTCCTATCATCCGTACCTTTTTACCGCCTCAACGTCATCTACTCCACTTTACCCTACTCAAAAACCCTCCCCCTTCTTACTCCGTCGATACCGCCCCTTTAATCCTTTTTTTTTTTCGTCGCCATATACTTGGGATATAATTATCTTTATTTCTGTGCTTTATCTTTTTTCTTGTGGATGGTTGGAATGTTTGGCTTTTCGCCTTGCTGCTCGTTACTGGTTACCTCACGTCAACCATAAATGCTTTACATGGTATGTCCCTCTCTTCATTAATCAACTTTTTTTTGACTGTCGTACTGATGAACGCTTTTTATTTTTATTTGAAACCTCTTTAGCTTTCCGTAATTATGTATTTTTAGAATAACATTCAACTGCAAAGGATTGCAATCTCGTCTCATCATTTACTTGTCATTGGACCTATCTACCGCAAATCATGGGCGTGCTTCTCGGGGTTCAACGTTCAATTCGTGCCGTCATCGCTTTCAAGACTTCAAGTTCAAGAACACGACCAAGTATAAAATTGAAGACTGTGCCTCAGTACCATCGCTCTGAACATCGTCTTCTCTCTTTTTTCTTCACGCAGGCCCGTTTTTTCTCTGACAGGTTTATTGAACTGACGAAAGATTTTCTTGAAACGTTGATGACCCCCTTACGTTTTGGCTTGCTTCGCTTATCCTGGGACCCGGGGTTTGTGTTTCTTTTTAGATGGGATCATCGATCCTCGCCCGCTATCATACCCGTCTGTAAAGTTGTTTGGTCGGGACTCTGTGCACGTTCGTGGTGAGAGATTATATTTTTAGCTGTATCTTACTCGACTTACACCTATTTTTATTTTACATTCAGCGTCGGTTAACAAGCAGTTGGCCTAAATCCCGACCCAAGCTTGCTGCTCAACAAAGCCCACCATGGAGTCGGAAAGGGCAGCCTGACTTTGTTCCATACCTCCTTCAGATGGAATCGCAGCAGCAGTAGCAGCTTTTTACGCTTGCTCCCATCTGTCCCAGATGCGACACAAATGCTCACATTTATAACCTGCTTGATCATTGATTGTTGTTGCTACACATTGAAGTATGCGACGTCGAGGTGATTTACGTCTATTGATCGATCTTCACGACAGACATTCATTCGGGTTTATTTCTAGGTTTTTTACCCACATGATGGGACATCTTCGTGGTTATCGGATTCATTTCGTCTCCGTGGTGCATTTACTTCTTAGGTGCTGCACCTTTGAAGCTTTATTGAAGCTTCGATGTGGACGGCGTGGTATCTTTCAAGGCTCCTTGCGCGCGTTTCACCAGGCCAGTCGGTTATAAAGGTTAACTATAAAAACCTACTTCAAGGATCAACATGACAAGGTGTGGAACGCAAATGTTCGGTACTGGTCCGGACTTGCTGACTCGCTCCAAATCCGACGTTCAACAGGCAAGACAGGCAGCGTTGTTGCTAATTTTAACCCAGAAGTAACAACAACAATGGTTCCTGGACAACGTTGATAATTAACCCCTAGACTCTCAGTAACCTCAAAACGCACGATCCTCCGAACTCGTCGCCCAAATATCAGGCTTCTATGGACGTGGATGTTGATCGTTTATAGCTCTTAAAAAAAGTAGTCCGGCTTCCAGCACTGCTTTACCTATCAAGGAGATTCAAATCGTCGATGTGGATGAGGGATTTAAGGCAGTCGTGCACCTTACGTCTTTTTCGCTTCTTCCAGCATTTTACCTCCCTCGACTCCACTCTTCCTTTACCTCCAGGACCCGTGGCTCCAGTAACTAACAATGAAATACCTCTACATCACCCGCATTGCAGTCCTCTGTGAGTACCTTCCTGTTGCCTGTGTCGTTGTGTTGTGTGCTTAATCTCCCTTTTTCCACTAATTTAGCCTTTTGTATCGTGCTGGGTCTACCCGCATTTGGTCTGATCATCCATTGGACCCAAGCCTCTAATACAGGGCCCAACCCAGTCACGCTTGATTTTGAAGCTGTGGGCTTGTTGGCAGGCATTCTCAGCGTACTGATGTTGCCAGTAATGTTAGTGATTCTTTGGGTTTTTTGTGCCTTTCCTCGTTAACGTTTGCTCCTAATGATGCTAGGCTTGTTCTTCCTATCTTTAGAAAAAACGTTTTCTTCCTGAACATCATTTTTGAACTGGGGGCGATGCGTACGCCTTGATTTTTTCTGATATTGTTCACGACCATGCTAATTTTCCTTATTTTTGTCTGCTGCTAGTCGTCCTCTGGACTCTGTGGATGACGACTGCAATTCTTGTCATTCAGTGGAGCGATGTCTTATTCCCCCCACCATCTGATACATGCAATTTTATCTCAGGTTAGTATATAAGGCATTGTCTTGATTGTTGCGAGCCTCATGATTGTGGATTATCTCCATAGCCGTCACCAGTGGGTTTTGTCGCGAATTTTTCGCCATTAAAGGGTTGACGGTCACCATTTTCGTGATAGGTGGGACTTAACTCTTGCTCAATCGGATTTATCTGACTTTACACGGATATAGCCATGCTTTATTTCATTGCACTCCTTATTTTCGCCTTGGTTTCTCAGTCAAGGGGAACGCCTGTCTGGAAGGCTTGCGTCGCTGACCTTGATGCCAACAACAAGCCACCTGCTCAGAACAATTTTACCTTGGACGCCTACTCACCCCCGCAGGCTGCACCCGCAACACCCTACAGTAATCCTATGGTCTCATCCAACTACCAAGCCACGGTTTTGCCTAATCCGTCCACAACTGGTGTCGCGACTCCTCTAGTCCAGCCACAGTCCCATATGCCAAACCTTCCTCAAGTTTAGATTGACATACGTCCTGCATTATGCCGCCATCGCATATGGGACGCCAGCCTTCGAGGACAATTTGTGCTGCCAGCCACATCCCTTGCGTCTCTTGATGGAACACATCCTGCCTTGATCCCAGCAACCCTTCATATCAATCGTAATTTCTCTAGAGAAGCTTCAAAGAATTCACCCATATCTCGTGCGATGTCACACAATTTATTCCACATTCCTCGCTCTCATCAGTCAGGTTGACGTTTTTCAATGGAACCTTTCGCTGTTTTCCCCTTCATTCTTTCGTCCAGTACACCCATCATACAAACCGCAACTAGGGTAATTAATTAATCACTGTTGGTGCAATTACAGCATTGTCTGATACTGAATCGCTGGCAAAATCTACTGCTGAAAATGTGTCGCCACTGACCAGGTCTGATCTCAACGGCACGAGCGTCGCACTTGAGTAGTCGTTGGGAATCATCACGAAGGATGACTGTCTTGCTCAATTGATATTTCAAATCCTGAATTCAGGTGCTTCATCTTTGCGCCACTGTTTGAGAGCCTGATGACATCTATCAAACCATCCCAGTTTTCGCCGGTTCATCCCTTTCTCATCGAAATGTGTTCCGTCTTCCATCAAAACACGAGGATATGGAGCCTGATTGGATGAAGACTGAACTCATGAGGCCTGAGAGGGAAAACCACATATGCTCACCGCTATTTACCGCGTACGAAAACCGGAGTCTTGGTAATTGAGAGATCCTGTTTTCTCCGTACGCTCAAGGTAAAATGGCGACAACAAAGGTCCGTAGATTGCAAGGTGCAATCAAAAAACATATATATTCAGGAATCGCTTTGATGTCAAATGCGAGACAAGGGAAGTAGCGATTACATGACGAAAAAATATGGCAATATGGGTATAACAATAATAACTCTACAAAAGGATAACAAAATACAACACGTCTAGAGAGAGAATGGCCGACTGGCGTTCCATAATAAAGAATGTGCTACTAAAAAGAATGAAAAAAAAAGAAACTCAAGGGGGCAAATAACGAATTGGAACAAAAAATGTCAATGGTTCAAAGAGATAACAATTATAAAATGCAAAAATCATAAAAGTAACAAAAGGTTCGGAATTCAATAGCTGTCCCTTCTACTGTTTCTAGACTTCTTCTTTGACTTCTTACCGCTCCTCAAGCTGCCCAGAAATGACTGACCATTGTCACTTTTGACAGTCATCACCGGAGCATACTGAGTATTCTAAAGTAGGAACAATAAGCAAACCGACCTAACAAAGCGACAGCCAAATGAGTCTACTCACCGGGACTATCTGAATCTTCTGACCGGCAGCCGGCACGACGACGTAGCCCCCCGTACCCCCGTGTATTGGTACGATGAGGGGCTGACTGGCGGCAGGCTGATAGTACTGTTGTCCGTTGGGTAAGGTTTGAGTCTGTGAATAGGAATATTGCGTTGGGGCAGGGGGTGAAACGACAGGAGATGTATGATGGCTGTTAGGATATGAAAAATAAGTGCCGTTGCTGTACGATGTATACTGCGGGGGTGTGTATGACTGTGCTGTCAGAGTCCGAGTCGCCATGGGCGGCGGTAGACTATATGACCTCGAAGGAGTTGCCCCATAATTGAAGCCAGGTGCATATGGTGTGGTACTTCTAGAAGCCCGGGGTACAGAGGGGGCATTATAGAACGATGAGGTCCGCTGTTCTCCTGGTAGAGGAAGAAATGGGTTGGGCGTTTCATGCAGCTTAGTGCTGTCTACCCATCGAGAGACGCTCTCGTGCTTCTCTCTAGCACGCTCATAGGCAGCTGGTGAAAAATCATACTCTGTCATGGCGAAGGATTAGATGTGGACGACGATAAGATATTGCGAGCACTGAGAGCTGCGCCGGCGCAATAACTGGAGAAGGTCGGAGACTGAGGAGAGGAGAAAGAAAGGATGAAATGGGATAATTTAACGTCTGAAATATAAATAACTGACTAACAACATGTCAGCGATCATCCAAAAGCATGTATGTTGCGATTCAACATTCGGATCCAAGCATGGACACACCTATACCCTGCCTCGAGTCGTGACACGTTGCAGTGGGACGCCGCAATGGCACCCCAAAACAATCAGCAGAGACAAAAGAGTTTGTATGGACGGGGACGAAAAACGAGGTGGAATGATGGGGGCTGGGGCTACGACCAAAGGCCTTTTGTAGCCCTTCACCCTTGAATGCTCTTGATGGACTGAAAGAGGTTGAAGGGCTCGGCCAGGGTCTTCATTGTTGTCAGGCACGTGTTGAGTCCTCCAGAAACCTCCTTTCGGCAATCAGGGTGAGATCTACACTGCTCTCCCACCCAAACGGATTGATTAAGGGTTTGCCCGACAAATGTGCATGTGCGTGCAGTGATAATCCGTCGATAGTCAGCACTTCCTAGAATATTCTTTCACTAGCTCGAGTCAGTCTTTAGCACACTGCTTAGTTGTGACTTACGATGAATACGCCGAAGGAATTCCGAGGCTGTGCCTTCAGTGAGAGAACTGCGCTGTAGCCGCTTGAGCTCATCGTCTACCAATAGCGTACTGAAACTGAGAACCTGGAAATTTACTCTGACTTAGTGAGTGTAAGGAGGACCATATCCACCCTGCTTTGTACATCGATATCATTGCGTCATGTGCTGCAACGTGGAAAGCACGTTAATGTCTGTGTCGCCCTATAAAGGGATGCGATAAACTCCGAACAATTCTTTTTGCCCTTCATTCAATTCCAATACCATTGCGTGAAGTTAGGATGCAGTGCAAAATAATTTTGTGCGTATGACACCTCCACATACTACAGGACGACTTTGACGGAAACCTTTTTAGGCTGATTGGGGCAACTGGCTCCGGGAAAAGTAATGTACGTGGATATATGGGACAATAGGGAAATTTAATTGACTGTAAAATTTTAGTTTCTAGACCATCTTACGCCTCCGAATGCCAAAAAAAGAGCCAAGGAGTCATTAAGCGCCCGTAGCTCAACCTTCGAAATCGCCAAGATTCAGCATCCCGAAATTCCGAATACTCGACTCGTGATAATAGATACACCTGGTTGGGATGACTATACGCCGACCCCATCTGACATAGACAAAGTCATGAGAGGAATCACACTGAGGTTCGCTTTTTTTTCTCCCGTGAACCCCAGCATCGTCGCTCTACCCTTCCGAGTCCTACTGACGCCTTATATTTTCTCTAATCAGCTACCCCTTAGATGCCATCTTGTTTTTCCACAGCATCTCGGTAAATCGAGCACCTCCTATCTCAACCCAGACCGCACTGGCCATCAAGAGTTTGGCACATCGAAAGCAGTCAAAGAGGGGCACCTTCGTAACTACGATGTGGGACACTACCAACGAAGAGAGAGCTTACGCAAGGGAGGACACGTTGAGGGATAGGACTTGGAAGGTCAGCATCGTGTTTAAATTATCTACTCTTCTTATGGTTCTTCATTGTGTGCGAATGCCATATACTTTGCCTTTAGGAAGTTATCGAACAATGCAGCTTCACCGCTACCAGGTTCCATAACACCACTGAGAGTGCCTGGAACATCATCGACGCTATTCCTGCCCGCCTCATGAATTAGTGAGTTTATTTTCGACGATGTTCGCTCAAAAATAGATTTGGATTCACTGACGACTGTTATTTTTATCAGTCCGTCTACGTCCGACTTACTCCTCGATGTTCCACCAGAACAAGGATGTTTTGGCTGCTTCCCTTAAGCTTGACGTCGAGGCATGAGGCCATCAGAGAGACCTGAAGCTTGAAGCAGGACACAGTGGTTTGGAATTAGGATACATATGTGAAGCATGGACTTTCGAATATGCTAGCCTGCGGCGATGATCCCAATTAGAATTAATGGGTGGAATGAAAGCGTTTATTTATAGCTTCGCTCCTAGGAAATAGGCTGGGAGAATACATTGCCGTGTCCATTTCAAGTTATATAAGGCACGGTTGACTTCCCCGCAGCCACAGTCGAGGAGGGAAAGGTACACGAGCCTTGTGAACATATAATAGCACCAGACTACCACTTTTGTGAGCATTGCCCAAGCTTTCCCCCAACATTGTCAGCACCATAAGACATCATGTCCAACCCTGACGCCGTTAGATTTGGCTTTAGCCTAACGGCTATCAACTGGGAATCGTTTAGTCGGAAGGCTATGCTCGACCGTACGTGGTATCTGCGTCGCGAAAGGTTGAGTGAGTTTTGTATTCTAGTTATGACCTATTGGGCGAGATAGAAACTGAAGTTTGCGTTGCTCTCCCAGTCCTCTACACCGTTAGTTACTTGTTCGGAAGGGAGAATTTACGTGACGCGAATCCTTTTTTGATTTTCCTTTAGATAACTCAGATTTTTGGCATGGCTGCCCAGGTAAGACGCGTATACCCTAGTACATTGGAAAATATGCACCCTTATCGCTGAACCACTTCGAGGGAGCGGCAGCGTATTGCATGTTCAAGTACAAAAATCTCCGCCACCATATTCTCATCTTCAGCAATCACACGGCCCATGTTCACGACAACGACATCTTCAGCTCTGCTGTCCTCAGCATGACGTTCCCTGCTGTTCTCTCGATTTATCTCACATTCGAGTACTTTATTCTACTATTCTGGCCCGAGAACGTCTACCCCAAACGCTGGAACCAGGTCAGAAAGTGGATTATGCTTTTAACCACAGCCGCCATGGGCGCCACTATAATCCTAAGCACGGTGTGTCGTCATTTGCGCAATAGCGAAACTGCGACTTGCTGAATTTTAATTACTTTAGATCGTCGTAACGTCCCACACTGGCTTCATCACTGGAGTTGATTCCGAATCGGCGAAGCAGCTCACTGACCTTTACTTTCGTCCTCCCCTCAGTAAGCCCTTCTTTCCGAAACTTATTTCATTTCGTGCATCACTAACTTGCGCCTTTTTGCAACCTTTAGATTATAGCACCTGGCCCCAAAATATCGCGTGGATTACCTTGACATGGATCTGTTTCGTGTTCAATCTCGCGTGCTTGCCGTTGATGCTTATTACTCTAAATTCTGAGCACCGACAGGACATAAAAGTGACCAAGAAGGGTATCGAGAATCCCTCAGTATGAGTGCACGAAAAAATTATAGCGGCTCTTTTAAAAACAGTAATAGAGTCGTAACATAGTATAACAATGGCTCGGATAGTCCACATTTCTGTATAAAACTCTCAAAACCCGGTAACATCTTCAGGGTACCTCGTAGACCTCGAGCGCTAGCACCATGCGTCTGCCGGGCCTGAAACGTTTCATCGGCCCATATACTAGGGCTGAGATAAGACAGAGTATATATCTACACTTAATATCTATTCATATCGATATATGTAGGTACCCTAATTCTTCGAACATTTGTTCGACAAAAACAAGAGGGCAAGGTCCATTGTAGTATAGAACAAGGGAGTCAACAAAGTCCAAAAATGAAAGAAATCACAGTAGCGAAACGAGTGACGAAGAGCTTGTCGAATGAATGTGAGGCTAACATGCCCAAGTATCAGCTACAACATTGACGATGAGAAAGCAGCATATGAGTCCGTCGTGATCGGTAGGATATTGATAAGCCTAGCTCGTCTAAACCTCCGAAAACCCAATATTTCG
>NHTK01005738.1:0-15041 GCA_002938355.1 Panaeolus cyanescens | reverse complement strand
GCACGAGACCCTAGCAACAATGGCGAAAGCATTCGGAAGCGAAAATAAATGTAAAGAAAAAGGTCGAAAAATGCGAAAAATGGGGGGTTAATGGCCTGGGGCTCATCAACGCGACCTTTCTTGTGCAACGCTACTGCTTGGTTATAGCACGTAGTACAATACTTATCCTCATTGTCTCCGAGTTTAAACACAGAATCACTGTGGGTCCCCAATGCAAACATCGTGAAAGCATTCGAGGAATGTACGGTCTCTCGAAAGACGTCAGAGGCGCTCCTGCATGAAATCTCCTCGTCGCAATCGTCGGAGACAGTATCTTTCAGCCATGAGAACACATCCGTGAACGTCATGTGCGCCAATTTCTCCTTCCCCAATAAGCATGCGGGGAGCATATCTGATGCAAAGGCATAACTGGGGCTACTATTGGTGTGCAAGTGCTCAAAAATTGCTTTCTGGGGAAATTTATGAGGAAGGAAGTAACATTTCAGTCCAAAGACTTCTCTTACAGTATCATATTGGTGGATAGCCATAAAATAAGCCATCGGCAGGGCAGAAAGGAGGCCTTCCTGATGAAGGAGATTAATGACATCAAAATGTGTCGCGTCACCGAGTTTGATGTAGGGCGTCATCTTGAAGGAATCAGTGGCCTTCTTAAAAGACGATGGGTACTGGCCCTTTAAGCGATGGATTGCGTGATCTCTTAGATCCAGAATCTCGTATTTGATACCCAAACGAAGGTATGCCGACACTTTTGCAAAATCCATAGATTCTCTGACAGTAGGGTTACCCAAAGGTCTACGAAAACCAACATGAGAGACAATCCAAGAGAAGAACATGTAAATCTAACAAAGACTTACGTGAAAAATATAGCGGACAGTAGGTGCCCCATGTCTTCTGGTGAGTCGTGTACCACCACAATGGGACAGTCGTCCGAGTCCATAGATTCGTCGCTGTGGGGTTGCGGAAGAGAGAATATATCACGAAAAATGCAAGAGCTGCGAGAAAGAATCTCCTTGTAAACCTTGAACTGTGTCTGACCAGCCTGAAGGATGATATTGCCATCGTTCATCCAAATTGCCCCTTGGGTATAGGGTCCGTCCAGACTCCATAGGCTGCTCAGGTGCAACAGATCCAGAAGTCATATCAGTAACTCTTCTCTTCTTAGAAGACCTGGCGGTAGTGTTGTCGTCCATTTTCTGTTTTCAAGCAAGTGGGAAGGAAGAAAGGCGAAAATGAACCATCCTCGCTTTGAGCCACACATTCTAGGGACGCGTTGTTTTGACTTGATTATTCTCAAGGCTAACATGACGAACAGACTCGGAATACCGTCACGGTCATTTAAATTTACATAGATTCGCTCTCGGAGCTCGGACACTAAATAGACGGGAGATTGGATGTGAAACTCAAACGTTTCTTTTTAGTTTTCGTGTTCTGCAATCATGCAATGATTTCTTGGCAATTCTTGTGGTAGTGCTTTTCAGTCTTGAGATTTAAATCAGGCAGATCATCAAAACAACGCATCCACAAAAGGCCATTTATTTAGAATAGGGGCAAGCCCTTCAACACTGCTCCCGTATATTTCGCCGTCAGAGGAGCGTACCTCCTTTGAAATGAATTACTGTGCCATGGATGGCTTACAACGATGTTTCTGACATCACCTGGCATTAAACAAAGATTTAGATATTTTGGGATTTTCAACACAACACATCCGCAGTCCAAGAGACACCCTACGACAAACGAACACAAGCGAGGGGAGAAGAATATCTGGCATACGACTGAAGGTCGAGTAAAGGCAATGTTTCGCATCGAAATATGACAGTATACATAGAGAAGTCGGTCTCGTACTTGACAATTATAATCGCGCTAGGCCTGGTAAAAGGTTAGAGGTCAGTTGGTTCGAATAAGAGTCGCAAACCACGTACCATTTTTACCCTTCATTGGACCCCTACCTGGTGACGATCCTTTTTGCTCACTATGTCCCAGGTGTCACCTAGTCCAAATATGGATGGCAGTGCATCGAATACCATAGCACGACCTTTTTTATGCTTTTCCAGCGCTTGGATATCGCACCTCCCGCAAAGCGAACCCTCAGCTTCAAGGAATTCACTTTTTATTAGCAAGGCAAGTATTGTGAACGATCTGGAAGAAGTCATACACTCCCGGAGACAGTTACATGTGTGATAACGGCACCCCTCGTGTTCATTCATGCAGTTGTTTGAAGGCGAGTCCTTCATCCACGAAAAAGCGTCTTCGGATATGAACTGGGCAAGCTTATCCTTTCCCACCAGGCATGTGCGTAGCATGTCCGATGCGAAGGCGTAACTTGATCTGCGGTCATGCAAGTAGCCCAAAGTCTCTTCCTGCATGATGTGTTAAGAATAGCAAAATTTGATAGTGAGTTAGCTTACGGTGTTATATTGGTGGATAGCCATAAAATATGCCATCGGTAGGCAAGAGTAGAGGCCCTCCTGATGAAGGAGGTCAATGACATCAAAATGTGTCTTGTCACCGAGGTTTATGTAGGGCGCTAGTGCTGTATGGAAGGACTCTATTGCTGCCTTGAACGTCGAGGGGTACTGAGCTTTTAAGCGATAAATCGCATGGTCCCTTAGGTTCATAATTTCGTATTTAATGCCCAGACGCAGGTACGCAGACACCTTTGAAAAATCCATGGCTACTCTGGCGGTCGGGTCTCCCAAGTCTCTATGACCAACTGCATCAAAAAAAAGGATCATGTGCGCATATATTTATCAGGCTTACGCGAAATGTATAGCGGAGAGTACGTGCTCCATGTCTTCGGGTGGATCATGGACGATCATGACTGGACACCCGTCCACCGTCGCATCGGGGTCACTTGGGGATGGCGGGAGAGAGAAAACATCACAGAAAATGGAAGAAGACCGGGAAAGAATACACTTGTATACCTTGAACTGTGTCTGCCCCGCCTGAATGATAAGGTTTCCATCTTCCATCCAAACAGCTCCCCGTCTAATCTTGAGCCCGTCCTCTGGCTCATCAGATGCCATTTTGGAGACTCTTCGTTTTTTTCGTTGATTTTCAGTTATAATTTCTCCCATATTTTGTTTCATGTGATCCAAGTTGAAAGGTAGCAGTCGAGAAAAAACTTCATGGAGCGCGTTGACGGGGAATGAAAGGGAATGAACTCGTAATAAATTGAATTTACGTGTTGCTTTGATTTGTTTGTTCTCAAGGCTATTACGCCCTACACGGCATCGAACATGACCCCGACGGCACTTGCGTTCTGCAGCTTTCTGCTTGGCTTTTACATTGAAAGTATTTGAAGAGATAATATCTGAATCGTAAACAAACATAGCTTATAGCGTACTTCTTCATCCTCATACTAAACGAAGATTGTATTTGTGAATCTGGTCGATAGATTTGAGAAGGAAAATACGTCAAAACAACACGTCCACAAATTTAGGCCATAGGATTTATCTGTTTCGCTCCCTTGTCCTCTTTCAACTCAACCTTTTCTGCATCCGCCCAGCCTGAAAATGGCGGAATCCACAATCAAATCACCTCAAAAGAAGAGAAGACATTCTGAAATGGTTGCTGATGAGCCCGAGCATCCTGGACAACCCACTGATGGACCCTATAATCGAGGAGCAATTTGGATGGATGACGGCAACATCATCATTCAGGCGGGTCAGACGCAGTTCAAAGTCTACAAATACATGCTTTTGCGCTGCTCTTCTGTTTTTCAGTCCATTTTCTCTCTTCCACAACCCCAAAACGGCACCCTTGATCCCGAAAGTGTGGATGGATGTCCGGTCGTGGTGGTACATGACTCCCCAGAGGATATAGAGATTATTCTCTCAGCTATATACTTTGCGTAAGCCTTTCAAGCTTGAGATCGTTGTGTATTGTCGAGATACTTACTGCTTTTTTGTAGACCTTTGGGCAGCCCTACTGCCAGAGAAGCAATAGATTTCCCGAAAGTGTCAGCATATCTACGTCTGGGTATCAAATATGACATCACTCACCTACGAGACCATGCAATTCGTTGCTTAAAAGCGCAATATCCTTCAGAAATGAAGCAGAAGATGGAATCTCTTAAAGTAAAACGTTATATCAATCTTGGTGACGCTACACCATTCGATGTCATCAACCTTCTTCACGAGGTGGGACTCTTTTCTCCTCTCCCGACGGCGTATTTTATGGCCATCCATAAATACACCAACGTAAGTCAAACTTCTCTGATTTTGTTGTTCATTTTTCATGAAATCCCGCAGGAAGAAATCTTCGAGCACTTGCATAAACAACCACCGCCATATGCTTTTGCGTCAACCATGCTCCGTAACTGTATCGCAGGGAGGGACGCTTTGGCTAAGAGAGTGTGGACGAGTGCATTTACGTGGCTCAGAAAACCAGGGCCTGTCTCAAAGGGATGCCTAGACCCAAGTATATGCGGGCAAGTTGTTAATGGGTTACGAAGAGCCATTCACCCCTCGGACCCTCAGTTCACGTCATTGGTTTTGGTGGAAACCATTGGAACTGTACTTGAACAGGCTGGAGTCGACAATAAATTCTGCACTAAATGTGTTCGTGATGCACGGCTGCTGCACAAGATATCACACGTGTTTTCATTCTATGAACTACCGTCAGCTTTTCGAGTAGGGAACTCGTGGAACGAGGTAAACAAAAAGGATCTCCACCAAATTGGCGTACAGTAAAGTCAAAAAGTGAGTGTTTTATACTGCTTCCTTGTCCACAATGCAGCATTGATAGGAATATTTCAGTCCTTCCAAGTTAGCGCGTAGGCTCGTGACCAACCTGCATTTCTTTAGACAGACGGTTACCGGTCTAGTTAGCGCGCTCTCTCGGGGTGTCTGTTCGTATAAAGAGCTTCACTATTTAATCTAACAATAACAATATTATTTGTGCCATATCTTATTTTTCTGATAATGAACGAATGTACACCTTGTAAAACGACTCATCGCATTTGATCGTTCAACGTTCAAGCAACAAGCTCGAAGTCGCATCCCGATTTTGACCCCCATTTTGGCTATGGTAATTAAGTGGTACAAACACGCTACCGTTAGAGGGGTCGGATTCAGTTTGTTAGCAATACTAATAATGGGCATATTAAAACCCTATCAACGATAAAGAGTGGGGGTATATATACGTATTTATTGAAGAGGTTGATTCTCTCCAACTGGATGATAGTCACAGCGGTGTCGATCCATTTGTCCATCCAGACTCCAGCGTGTGAGGGACACGCGGCTGAGAGTCTTCTCTGCTTTCGAAATTGATCAGGAGCGGTGCTGACTTCAATTGGCCGTTGGTCGATCTGCCATTCTTATGGAGTGGAGTTACAAGCTCTGTCAAGGCAACCCGCACGCGTCGGAGGAGCGGAATTAGAAGCCATTGTGGACGCGTTGTTTTGACACGTTTGATACCAAGGCCAACACACCTTAAACCAACTTGCTTCGCTCTTCCCAACCTCCACACCACCACGCCACCACCTGCCACCACCAATGATACCGTTTCATTGGTTGACTCTGGATTTATTCAATAATACCGGGTTTCTGGGTAGCGGAATATGGGAACTGAACTTGAGGCTTGATGTCTTTGTGGGTCACCAGAGTCGGAATTTCCAGGTCAAGGATATTGTACGGTACGCAACGAGAGTATGTCCTGTGTACGACCAACACTGAATAGCATGCCTTGATTCCCCTCAGATTGTGTAATTATATCATGAATGTTATTGCCTTTCAATCTATTGCAGAAACCTTGCGCATACCTCCGTGGATCTGTGGTAAGATATACGTAGGGGTCCAAGGAACACCAAACTGCCTGAACCATGATTCTTCAGGTCCCCTAGTCAGCTGCCGCAACCCACAGAACAACCATGGTGGTTCTTGTGCCATAAAATATGTCCAATGACGCGTCTTTCGTCCACATTTTCTATTTACAGGACAACTGTTCATTATCTTCAGTCATACAAGAGCCACCATCCTATACATTCTCGCCACAAGGTATTGCTCACAAAGCGTTATCAGAAGCTTGAAATAACATAATTTTCTACCTCCAGAACGAATATTTGCATATGGTCATCGGATACCCAGCCGTCTGTTGAAATCATGATGATTCTCTTCGACCTAATTATATCTTTGGTGGCCGCCTATCAAATCGTGAAGAATGTCGTTCAACATGCCAATTGCTATCGTCATCTGTGCCCAAAAGAATTCTGGCTCTGCCAGCACACGAGAGGTATTAGACTACGTCTTCTCGTTTGACCGGTTGTCATTGAGTCTGACTGGTTTTACAATGCAGCAATCTCAAGAGGAAACATGGCGCTGTTCTCGCGTTAGGACCGTCTCAATGTCTCAACGTTCATTTTCTTCGGTACCGCACATTTACTCTCGCTTAATTCTATTTCTATTCAAACCAATATCTCATCAAGTGACTATTTTCTACCCTCACGCTGCCTTGTACAAGACTGACTCCCCAACCAAGGAAGCTCAACTCTTCAATAAACACAGGGCGATAACGGGCTTCGCGAAGGCTGAGCTGTGAAAAGAACAAGAAACAGTGGTATCTGCTACGTGAACACGGTCCGCCTAAATCCACGGCGACAGCCCAAAATAGCGCGTCCAAGAGCAGATAAAACGTCTACGCGGAAGTTGTCAATCCTTCAGAACGATGCGGTGGCTTACAATTCTTACTCTCTTACCTCTACGCGCTGCTTTAGCAGGACAAATCCCTGTTATCAATGGTGTCATTGGTGGTGTTCCTGACGACTCAGATCCTCTGCAAATCCAACAAGATGCCGCAAAAGCAGCTCTTGCCAATATAACAACTACTCCAGGGAAACTCAGAGTCGTTGAAAACTCTGGTGTTTGCGGTGAGTGTCATTTTCGTCTTTTCCTTGCTTGAGCCATGGCTGATAAACCTGACGTTTTATAGAGACCACCCCTCATGTTAATCAGGCTTCTGGGTATGGTGATCTCACCGCTGACAACAGCATGTGGTACGTGTCATCCGTTACTTTTACTTCCTCTTTTACTTACTCCTGGGTAGGTTCTGGTTCTTTGAGTCGCGCAAGAACCCAGAGACAGCACCTCTTGCTCTCTGGTTCAACGGTGGTGTAAGTTATCACAATATAATCTATTTAAAAACATACATCAACACATTTCTCTCCTATTTCAGCCAGGTAGCTCAAGCATGATTGGCCTTCTTCAAGAAAATGGGCCGTGCAGGATCACCAACGACAGTAGCACCGTCGTCTTGAATCCATACTCGTGGAACAATGAGGCCAACCTTCTCTTCATTGATCAACCTATTGGTGTCGGGTTCTCGCATGGTAATGTTACTGTTGGCACGTCTCAGCAAGCTGCAGCAGACGTGTGGTCGTTCCTGCAAATTTTCCTTTCTGACCACCGCTTTGCGCGATACCGTTTCAACAAGATGGCCCTGTGGACGGAATCGTGCGTATACCTTTTGCATTTTCATCATCGTTATATTTTTCTCATTCCGTGTTTAGATATGGTGGCCATTATGGACCAACCTTTGCTGCGTGAGTGAATTGTTGTCCTCTGTTCTAATATTTTTCTGACAACATTACCAGCCACTTCCTACGTCAAAACATCGCCATTTTGGAGGGCAAGGTGAAGGGAATTCCTCTAAACCTTCAAGTTCTCGGTATCGGTGACGGCTTAACGGTATGACGTCTATTCACCTAGTTATTCACTAGATTCATGGCATTATTTAGGACCCTTTCGCGCAATATCCGGGCTACCTCAGTTACTCGGCAGTTAACCCCTACCATGCCCTTGTCTCTCAAGACGTCATTGACAAGGCAACCATCGACTTCAACACCCCCGTGACTGGATGTAAAGACCAAATCGCTGCATGCTACAGCAACAACACCGATGCGGTCTGTTCCGCCGCGCAGAGTTTCTGCAACAACAAGATTCTGTCGCCGCTTGCTGGGGACTACGATGTGGGTTGTTTTCTTTCTTCCACTAATTAGAGACGCCTGACGGTTTTACTTATTGGTTAGGTATATTTTGTTCTCGCTGAAGATCCTGACCCGTATCCGCCTTCATTTGGTGCATGGCTCAACAAGGTCGCGCCTCAGATCGGCGGAGAGGTGACGTGGACACAGTCTAGTAACACCGTTTATCGCAACTTTGCACGAACAGGTCAGTGTGTGTAGCATCAAGGCTGGTAAAGTGACTTATGATCTGCTTATCTAGGTGATTGGATGAGGAACTCTCGCCCAGATCTCGAGTTTGTTATCAATTCCGGAGTAAGTTGTGTTCGTCTCATAAACTGTATGTTCCCTAATCATGAGATACCTATAGGTCCGGACCATCATCTACGACGGTGACGCTGTGGGTAAATTGCTGTATCTCAAGATTTTAACACTGACTTGCCATATAGGACTACATTCTGAACTTCGACGGAGTTGAAGCAATGGTATGTACTCTTCTGGCATTCCATGGTGCCGCTGCAGTGCTCACCTTCAATTCGTCTTTAGGTTGATAGCCTCCAAACCGTGTATACTCCACTTTACAAACTCCAAAAATTCCAAAACTTCAACGTGAAGGGTCAAACCGCAGGCATCTACAAAAATGCCGGCCGTTTCTCATACGTTCGCATCTACGGTGCTGGTCATGAAGTGCCTGCGTACAAGGTTAGTCCCATATATATATTATGCACCGTAAATCCTCTCTTCTCAGCACTTACTTACGTTCACTTTTTAGCACGCCAATCTCGATTATGGTCAAGCAGCTGCTCAGATGTTTACGCAAATTATGCGTGATGAGCCATTGCGCTCGACATGATTGTTTGGGTCGTTTGTGTACTAATCATAATAATTACTTGCCAATCAAAATCCGATGTTATTAGTTATCTTTGTATCGTACTGTGAGCGAGATATGGTTGGCCCAAGTATTGTTAGTGCTTCAGTAACTCCATCTTCATAAGTGAACGTTTCCTGAAGTTGAAGTTCAATTTGACTTCTGCACGACTTGCCGCGTGCCATAGAATTGTGATGTTCAGGGGCACAACCCAATCCGGATAAATTTGTTTTGCTCTACGCGTCGTCACCTCTTTCCACTTACTTTCATCTTTCTCCTCCCAGCGATTCCGACGAAAACTTGCGTGTTAAACATGGCAGAACCAGAGACTAAAAAAAGAAGACTAGAAGATGGTACGGAAGCTGAGGCTGAAGTCGAAATCATCAAGTCCAAACTCTGGTTTGACGACGGAAATGTTATTTTGCAGGCGCAAAACGGGCAGTTTTGCGTTCACAGGTCGATGCTAGCTCGCCATTCTTCTGTGTTTCATGATATGTTTTCAATGCCGCAGCCACCTCAAGATAGTGCTGAACAGGGAGGCCCAACAATTCCTGTGGTCCACATGCACGATACTCTCCAAGACCTGGAACATCTACTTTGCGCGTTATACAACGAGCCGTAGGTTTTTTTTATTCTATCTTTGTATTATGTTTATGGCTTAAAAGGAACGGCATTCTCGCCACGTAGTGGATATAACACGCTGGGAGAGAAACCACTTTCCTTTCAGGTGATCTCTGCGCTTCTTCGCCTGGGCACAAAATATGATATTCCGGAATTGAGGGAAGGGGCTTTATCTCGTGTCAAGAAAATCTTTCCAGTATGTCTAAGGCACCTGAACGAGCTCCCAGAAAACTACCTCTGCTCCGAGTCTCAAACCGGACAAGATCCCATTTTGTTTGAGGCTGTCAACCTCGTTCATAGCGAAAATATCCTCACACATTTGCCAGTGGCTTACTATTTGGCCAGCATTCAACCTCTCGTAAGTGTCATTGACTGGGCTAGTAGTATCTCTTTTGCTTTTGCTTACAATTATTCGGCTATGCAGGAAACTATTCTAACTGGCCAAACGCGCGCAGACGATACACGGATCATGCTCCTACCCGAAGTCCAACACAAGTGCATTTTGGGTAGGGATGCATTAGTGCACATGCAAGCCACGATTACCTACGAATGGCTGCAAACTTCATCGCCCCCCAGTGAAAACCATTGCCGTGACACAAACAGTTGCTTTTCGAATCTGTTGGAGCTTTCAAGATCCCTTGCATGGCCTGTTCGCAATCCTCGCCGGACTCTCAAGAAAGTCAACCTTGACGGGTTCTTGTCACGATTTTGTCGTAACTGCATGCCAATTGCCGCAAAGCAGATGAAGAGAGGGAGAGAAGCAGCTTGGGCATCTTTACCTGATGCCTTTGGACTTCCAAAGTGGGACCCGTCGCTTTCCTCATAATCGGTTTGCATCCATTATTTTATGTCCTTTTCAGTTTACTAAATCATTCCAATTCCATGTACTTACAGTTGAACGCAATGCCCAGTCGCGGCTTCTATCGTTTACCTTCGGCCCTTGGAGCCTTGCAATGCATTGCTCCTTACATAATACATTCCATTATTATAGGGAGTTGTTGCCGGTCTGGGTGTGATATACAATCCACGAGTACTCTACATTTTGTCATTTGCTTGAAATTTAATTTCTCTTCAAACTGTTGACCTATAGGCAGGTTCTGTGAGACAATGGGTAAATTTATCAAGTTATTGAACATCCACGGTAACTGAACATTTGAGTTGTGTTACCGTGAATTGTGATGCGTTATGGAGCGCCACTAATTTGGGCCTGATTTGGCGTGATATCAAAAACGGTGCCTTTCTTTTTCTCTTTCTTCCTTTCTTTCATCGTCAATTTCTTCGAACCTCCCAACTACGCTCACTCTCTATCCAATGGAAGATATTACAGCAAAGAAACGAAAACTGGATGATACCATGGAGGGTGCCGAGGAGTCTTTGACCCAATCCAATATCTGGTTTGACGACGGCAACATCATCATCCAGGCAGAACAAACCCAATTTCGCGTTCATCGGTCACTGCTTGCGCGTCATTCCTCAGTGCTCAATGATATGTTCTCCATTCCACAGCCACAAGAGGATAGTCCAGAGCAAGAGACCGGGGCTCCACCCGTAATTCCCTTTTTCGACGACCCAGAAGACCTTACGCACCTTCTCTCTGCGCTTTACAACGAGCCGTGAGTAGCACTTATTTCCTTTGACCCCCTTTATTCTTACTAAGTTGATTAACAATATTCAACTTCAGTCCGTACCATGCATCGGGGTTATCAAAGCTACCTTTCCTAACCGTTGCCGCTCTCCTTCGTTTGGCTATCAAATATGATATACCACACTTACAGGAAGAGCCAATGTCTCGCCTGAAAGCCATGTTTCCCACAACTCTAAAGCAATTTGATGCTCTTCCAGATAACCATTTTGCCTTGGGTACGGAATTGGGTGGAGTTCTCATTGACGCAGTCAACCTTGTGCATTCTCAGCAGCTCCGTGAATTTCTACCCATGGCATACTTTTTCGTGAGCGCTTTGTCAATGGTACGCTTTTGCTTTGTTATTATCTAATAGTAATATTCATTCTTCTTTATTGGGTGCTTGTAGTCACATATTATGTACGGGCAGAAGCGTGCCGATGGCACAGTTACTAGGCTACTGCCAGAAGTCCAGCGACTCTGCGCAGTGAGCAAGCAGACACTGATACACCGTCAATACGATACTACATACAGTTGGCTCAAGCAAGCAACATCTCCCAGCCCAGAATGTACACAGAAGAATCCAAATCGAAATTTTATGCCTAACACAGTCGCGTGTCCAACAGCTTCTACAGAACTTATGGTATTTCTTAGCCGACCAGAGCCCAAAGTCATGCGTCTTCTAACAATGCCTATGGTGTCAACGTCACATTGTCAGGCCTGTAGGCAGGTGGCTTCTGTTCAGGCTGCAGCAGGAAGAGTCAAGGCATGGGACCTTTTGCCCAAGATCTTCAAACTGCCAACTTGGGACGTGATTCTGAATAGAGAAGGGGCTTGAAATTGGAATTTGTGTACTTTAAACTATTGTATCTCAATGATCTTATATATATATATATATGTTTTGAAATTTGTACGCACTTTGAAAGTAATTTTTGTGAGCCTCAAACATGCGAAATAGGGGCTAATTCAACCCCACCTGGACGCGTAAACAAAATAGGAAATTTCTAGTGTTCCGACTTGAACTCGTTCCTTGACATCAACTTTACTTTATACGATTGTCCTGCGCAATGGCCACCATATCTCCAATCAACTCACCGTCGCAAAATGCCCGCTCAGTGGCCCAGATGTCTGAAGAATCTGAGCCATCAACGAAAAGGCGAAGACTCACCGCTGACCCTGACGAAAATGAACACAGTTGTCCTGTCCAGCAATCTGATGTCTGGTTTGACGATGGAAGTATTGTTCTTCAAGCGGAATCTATGCAATTCAAAGTCCATAAATCTATCTTGTCCCAAAAATCCTTGGTATTCAAGGATATGTTCACCTTTTATCAACCTGACTTTGGCAAAGACTCAAGAGCAATTCATCCAAGGCTGTCCACTTGTCCACCTTCCCGACTCGGCAGAAGATGTAGGACACCTGTTTCGTGCTCTCTACAATGACCCGTAATTATTTTCTCTGCACTCAATTGATTTTTTTTACATCTTCTGCAACTTATAAACTCAGCTTATATGATTCGCGTGTCGCTATCACCATCCCCATGCTGTCTGGCATCTTGAGAATGGCTCGCAAGTATAGTTTCATTCAACTCCAAAAGGAAGTCATGTATCGCCTCGAAAACGACCTTCCAATCACACTAGAGGACCTCAACGACGGGTTTCTTGAGAAAAAGAAGCAACAGCTGATTATTTGGAACTTGCCTTGGAAAGATGGTTTGATTGATATTGCAAACTTGGTGTATGATCAGGGAATTCACGGTTTTCTCCCAACTCTTCTTCACTGCTTTCATTCTATTTTGTTCATTGTGAGTGAATATTGTACCAGCGTTCTCTGACCATCCACTTTACTGATTTTTTCGTTATTAGGAGAGTGTATACGATGGCGTTCCTAGAAGCAATGGGGCCAAGGCAATTCTACATCCTGATCTATTACGCACCTGTATTCTCAGAAGACATCACATGGTAGAAAATTCTCTCCTATTCAACTACCATTTCCTTGGGCAGAAACCCATAAGCTCAGAATGCACGCAAAAATGGAGATGCTCTTTAAAATCTGCAAACCTTTTGGCTGAAATCCGAAAGCCGCCCCTGGCACAGCGACACATTCTCAAACTGTGGAAGTATATGAAAGGGCATTTCATAGATTTCTGCTTGGAATGTCTTACTGACGCAGAAAGACTGTTTGAAGAGGGAAGAGTCAAGTGTTGGGATGAACTGCTGAAAACGTTGGACCTCCCACCTTGGGATGAATTGATGAAATCCATGAAAGTCACAGTGGATAGTGGAAGAGAGGTATTGTTTCTTTTCCTTTTTTTTGTTGCTGCAATGCTTATATGCCTTTAGGACTAAATTGATCTGTACTAGCTATGACCTTGACCATAGACGTGTTGGCCCTTGGGTCAACCCTGGTCAATGTCAGATTGAACTTCCTGTCACCCAGTGGCTACACCATATCTTCTTGATATTGCACCATTTTTCCATTCAAATTCAATGTATTACTATTGTAATATTATCTTTTCCCAAGACTCACAGCTGCTTATTTATTTTGTGTTACTCATGGCTGCACGACACTGCACCGGTCTATGCAATTTGGCCTGATCTACTAACCCATTTTGCGCAGTGTGGTGGATGTTTTATCTCATTTCCTCCGAGTGTCAGCAGGGATACTGTAAACACAAACATCAATTACTTCATCAACTTGACATTTAAACAGAGTTTCCATCGCTGGAATGCTGGGTTTTCTGAAATTTCCACGTTAATTTATTTAATTAGATGTCACAGAGTCGTGAATCTTGATACACGTGAAGTGACTGATGGCGAAAGTGACACGACTCAAGAAGTGAGAACGACCACCTCCAGCAGAAATTGACCAACTTGACGTTGGACCGCCATCATGAATGACGAACATAACAACTCGCCTCAGTCCAAGAAGAGGCGACTCTCGGAAATTGAAGAGGGTTCTGGCAGCCAGCAAACTTTAACCCCACCTGATGAATTTGTCGAGCAGGTGACAGATTTCTGGTTTGATGATGGCAGTGTCGTTCTTCAAGCTGGGCTCTCCCAATTTCGCGTCCACAGGGCTCTCCTTACACGATGCTCTCCTGTCTTTAAAAATCTTTTGACCAATCCTCAGTCGACTTCCGATACTGGCAATAAAGTGGAGAAATTGGTTGAAGGTTGTCCTGTGATCTACCTCCAGGACTCGGCAGAGGACGTTACTTGTCTCTTGACGGCACTATATGACCACGGGTGCGTCTTTTTCAAGGTCTTACTCTATGACTACATATTTTACCTATTTTAAACCACTTTTTATGCAGAAAATACAACTCTATGCATAAAATTCTCTTCAAGGAGGTCTCGGCTCTTCTACGACTTGGGTCAAAATATAACATCCCAAGCCTTCGGAATAACGCACTCCAACGTCTTTGCATTGAGTTTCCTGCTACCCTGGAGCAATGGGACGAGCTGGATCTCGATTACAAGACCATGCAAGGGTGCACCGGGATCAATAAAATGGACCGGGGGTAGGGTAGTTAGTCCGGCCGTCAGGCCGGAAAAAAAAAGTTGGACATACCTTAATATTGGGCTAAAGGTACCTAAATAATGCAATATATCACTCATGTAGAAGTGCAAGCCAATGTAATACTGTCTGGTATGACACTGTTTTAGACATATAAAATAGCGGGTTTGGGTGAGGGCCAGGGGCCCAGGACTGTCCGTTAACGCAATGGTTCAAACATTCAAGTTTATAGCCAAAGTTGCTGTGTGGTGAGTGACATTGAAAAAATTAGCAAGTATTAGCATGAAAAAAGCTGTTTCCTCAATGCAAACAATAAACTTGCAATTGACTTGCACTGAAATACGACCTCTTTAGTGTCTTCACAGTGTCTTCACGTTATTCATGAGCACTCGGCTAAAGCTGGATTGTGTAATAATTTCCTTATTTGGACCGGTGCCTGATTACATAGGTAGATA
>NHTK01005737.1:0-14969 GCA_002938355.1 Panaeolus cyanescens | reverse complement strand
TGCCGTGGGAAAAATGCTGGTGTTGGTGGTAGCGGATCAAGGAGCGTTTGCGGCACTCTGTAAGAGCGTACCGTGATAAGTGTCCATGGGACGACGGACCAGACTGAGCTCACTCACATGAACGCCGTTTTGCCATGAGGGAAGGAAAGACTTCCGGTTGATTGTTTGAAAGCCATTCGTCATCGAGGCATAAAGTACCCAACGGTTATGACCGCGATAGACCGTTATCTGGCTGGAATGTTCTTTGTAACTTCCTTCTTCAACTGAGATCACAGTAATGTTTCTTGCGAAGTAGCGGTCATAAGTTGTCTCGAGGCCGAGGAGCAGGTATCGGATGGTCAAAGGAATGGAAGGAATGGGAATATTGTTGAGCGTTAGCAGTTAGTGAAAACCCAAAGTACAGGGCTGGATATGCACAAACAGGCATTTGCATCTTCTGACAGAACATGCATGGATGGTTCCAGCCTTCCGGAAATGACAAAAAGACAGCAGGTGTACCCAGAAGCATAAGACACCAGCTTTCGCATCAGCAGATCCCGAGATTTCATGATAGGACTAAAAATTCAGAAGGAGTTGAGCTGGTCGGAGCATGCGGAAATACGAAACAGTCAACACTTGACCGAGGCCGAAGAAAATAAGGGATCTATGATTTTTTTGTTGCAAGGGTGCATTTACCGTGGCCAACTTTAACATCTAGCCTTCTCCAATAGAATCTTTGATGATTTATCGTGGTATCGGAATAGTGGGCGCGTAACCTGCCAGTGGCACGTACAAATCGTCAGGGAAGCCATCCAATGACACCATTCACTGTTACATTGGCTCCAATCCCTTTGAAGCGCCAAATTAGGCTTCGTGCGGTCAGAAGACCTCGGGCGCGTTTGCGTTTCCTCATCCAATAAGATTCAAGATGAGCATAAAAAGAAAAGAACATGAGCAAAGGGACGCTTCACCATCACCGTAGCACCACAGTCATCAAAATGTGGAGCAGAAGAGGCCCGAGAAGGTAAGGATTCTTGGCAAACAAGAAACCAGGAATACAGTATCCCGTTGTAGCAAGTACAGGGAACATGAAACGGAGCGTAGTGCCCAGATAAATGTGAGCGCTAATTAAAAGGCCCCCAAAGAGTCCGAGCATAGCAAATGGGAAGAGGAAGCTCTTGGGCGCAAAACGTTGAAACCTAGTCGGTTCTCGGGAAGAGCGACTATCACCCAATTTGGCGAACTCCACAGTGCTAATTCGCCGTCAGTCCTGCAGAAGATTAAACATCTGCGAGTAGCGTACTAACGAACATGAACTCGCGAGCCTGAATGAGTGCTCCACTTGATACACGTCTCGGTGGGGAAAGGAAAAAATCGAGAATAGGAGGATCTGCGATAGCCAAACACAGAATGAACGGTAATGTCTGGCGAAGGATTCCAAAGGAGCCAACTCGTGAAACGGAAAAAATTGTCGGACAAAAGAAAACAGCGATTAAGCACGACCTCCGGTGTCTTCAAGATTTTGTGGATCTTGCCAAAGAAGGCAGAAGGCACACGTTTAACATACAGTGAAGAGACCGTAGCTGGCCGAAAGGAAGGGAAAACGCCTAGCTTCCTGTGACGCTGAAAGTCCAAGGAGATGCCCATCATGAAACCAAAGCCATGGATATTAACCCGTGAAAAGGCGTAAGAGCATGATCGGTGCCATTTCCAACAAAACCAGAGGGTTAATTTCCTCGATAGACCGTGAACACAACAACGAGAACTTGATAAGATACATATGAAAATGAGGTATGACGTGACAAAAAAAAATGCATGCAGATTCACAAGGAACAAAAGCTTTGAACAAACAAGAAATGAAGAAGCCGGTATCCATCCAAGTGTAAAAGAAAGCGATCCAAGTCCAATTTAAATCTCAGAACGGGGTATTCGATCCAATGTACTAGGTCTGCACAATATTGTAAGTAAAGGATGTTGGCAGACCACAATCTCAGATCAGAAGTCAACATTATTATCACTCACCGATACATGGTATTGTGCAATCAGGACCAATAGTCCAATTTCAACGGCAGCAACGACGATGGTGACATAAACCACCATTCTTCCAGCAGTCACAAAGGGCCGCCCAAATATGCGCGCGTTCTCCATGCCCTTCGTTGGGATACCTTGGTCAAGCAAATGTGCTTCTTTGCTTCGATCTGCAAAGTCATGTCGGCCTTGTCGAGAACGTAGGTACGCAATCACAAAGAGTAGAGCACCGAGTATGGCAAACAAGAGTCCAACTATATGTGAAATACAAATGTGTCAGTATGTACATGGTCGTCAAAAGAAAGAAAGAAAGCTGTGAATGTGAATTTGATTATGGTTTTGTTTATCATAGATGAACGGACTTAGGGATCCGTAAAGGCTTTAGAGTCGTGCTAAAAATAGCGACGGTCGTGGTGTGTTCATGGCTCCAAAGCTCCCACTTTGAGGGCCACAATAGAATGAAGAGGTTTGGTGGTATGACCCAACATTTCCCCTCTACAGTCGCACCGGGAAGAAAGGGGCAAGGGGCATCAGAATGGTGAGGTAAATGTGCCAATGGGCATCATTCCCATCGTCCGAGGTTATTAGACAACTGGATTGAATACTCCTGTGTGTTCAATAGAGTTCATCCAGATGGCAGTTCATGAATTGACATCATCTGCCACGACACTGCCTACACCGAGTCGCACAATTACGGCTGCTTCTCTGCTGCTGTCTCGGAAATCTTGGTTATGGACGTCGAATCGCACACGACGTCAAGCAAAGATAGCTCGACAACCATTCCAAAGGTCGTGCAGACGTCAGCTCGCACTTATCCTTGGTGATCAGGGAAAGTGGGGCTTCAAGAGCATGAGCCATATGTGTAACGCAATGAAGGAAACCAGACAATGTAGAGAAAATGGAGGTGGAAATGGTGCGATTGAAGTTGCTCACTTTTATAAAAGTTGGTATCAAACAACCGGAGGATTGTCAAAGAATATCCAAATGAAACAATTGCTGTCCGGCTGTACGCCCCATGGAAAGTTCGCTGGCGTGCACGCAGTTCAACCAATTCATGGATGTCGGATGCTTCAAATGACTGTCGTCGATGGCCTCTTTGTTAATTGCATCATACTATCAATTGCTAGACCAACAGTTTCAAAAAATCTGCGAACTCTCACCTATACGTTCTTTTTGGTCTAGGTTGGCGTTGGGTAACTCCAGTGCTGGTCGACGCTTCTGGCATGCTGGTCATACGGGTCTTGGGTACTTGCGAGCGGTTGAGCAGGTATACAAGTTTTAAGGCCGGTCAAGAAAGGTATCGAGCGAGAAGGGGAACTGAAGCTGTAAGTCGTTTTAATATGAAAACAGGCTCCTCACAAAGCCCATCCGTATCTCCACACGCTTCTTGGTCAAGTCCCAAGGTCGAGCTTGAGAGAGCTTAAGGTCATGGTCCTGCCGAAGTCCGAAATCTGATCGAAGTCCGGTCCGCGTCCGTACCCACGATTCCGCACACGTGACCGACAGTGCGTGGCCTGGGGCATGGCATTGGCAATGCTATGATTCAAGTTATTGGGCGACTGCGCTTTTCTCTTGACAAAGTCTTCAAAGGGGTTTTCTCGTTGTCCTTCCTGTCTACTTTCAGTCAAAAATATAATCGAAGTTGCTTGCCAAAACATCGCGTGATGGATGAAATGTATCCATCACCGTCGAGCCCTTTCGAGGCATCGCACGAAAGGTTTGTTCTCAATGGCGCAATTTCCTCAGGGCACAATTGAACCATAAAAAGAGTGGTGAGTGCATCTGAATTAATAAGAGCATAAATTACTTTAGTATCGTCACTCATCACCCCATCCAACGTCGTCCACCATTTCCAGCAATCCTCATCCATCCTACTTCATCGAGCGCTTGTTTCTGAGCTGTTCCATAGCAGCTAACTTTCTCGCTGATTGCACCTGCGCCTGGAGGCTGGTTTGTTCGCGGAAAGGGTACTTAAGCGTATCCATTATGCTTGGGAGCACACCCTGAGCCTCCTTAGGGACGACGGGGATGCGGAGTGCATGACGGACAGCATGAATTCGAAGGACTGCCGATTGGACAATCGAAAGGACGCTGTTAACCAACAAAGAGACAGCAAGAGCCTATGGTAATGTGATAAGAAAGGGGCTTCAAGTGAGAGTTGGGGTGACTTACAGAGGAAAGCTTCGAGAAAAAGATAGGGACGAGAACAATCGAGCCCACTCTGATCGCATTCATCATATGCGCCATGCCTGGTCTCTCAATGGTGTTCATGTCTTTGATGTTTAGCTATCATGACGAGAGTTAATATATATTCCAAATAATAAAAATACTAATTACCTTGATTTGCAGATTGATAAAGGCGACCATGAGAGCGGGTAGGATATAGGTAGGATCTGCGGCAGTAAGATCACCCATGATTTTATGACCCCACTCTCCCATAAAGTCGGGTACACCAACGTTGCTCTTGAGTAGCTCAGTCTCTGAGGCCAACGTTTTTATACCGAAGAAGACACCTAGTTGAATGGGCATCTGGATCAGAGAAACCAAACCTCCCAGAGGGTTGATATCGTGGGCCTTGTAGAAATCTCTCATCCTGAGGGCTGCCTTCTGGATCTCCATAGTGTTCCCTGAGGCTTTGATGACGCTCATGTGTTTCTGCATGGCTTGTAACTCTGCTTGGTGTGGTTGGAGCTTAGCGGCTGACTGCAAGCCTTTGATGGCAAAGGGAATGCAAACAAGCTTCCAGAAAACAGACGCGACGACAATGGTTGGAAGCCACGGCATAGAGAAAGTAACATGGATGAGCTCCATAGACCAGCGAACCAACCCAGCAGGAGACCAAGAGGCGAGACCCATTGCGGCTAAATCACCGTACTGAAGTGCTGGAATTACATTTCCTGCTGCGTTTGACAGAGCGTCGGAAGCACTGTCTAAAAGCGAGGTTTCGACGGGTATTTCGGCGGGAGTTGCTTGGTCTATGGGAAGAGTAGATGATGTCGTTTCTGTAGGAAATGAAGCGGGGGTAGACGCTGCAGATGCTTGCTCTGCGATGGTATCTTTGGATTCGGTTGCTGCAGGTGCTGGGGCTTTACTTGACCCCCAGAAATTTCGAGCATTTCTTCCAACAGCATTCGAGGCACTCAAGTTAAGGAGTACAGCAGAAGATCTAGAATGCTAATAAAATTATCGGCTTATGAATACTCATAAATACATACTGTTTAAAACGATATGCTTACTTGTAAAAGTGATGAGAATAACCGGGTATTGCTGTAATGTCCAGTAAAAGAAGGGGCTAATTTAGCATTTGCCCTCGGAAGTGCACTGCCGGGGTGAAGTAAGATTTAGTTCGTATACTCAATGAGGGCACATACCTCCTCGACGCAGTCCTCCCAATCAGACCCAGTCCAGCACATCGCATTCCGAGGCTACCAGCCGTGCTCATAGACCCTGCCAATACCATTGCTTTAGATTGAAGTAGTAGTCGACTCCGAGATTGTTAAAGGTTCAAAAAAGTAATGGTTCGTCCTCGCTTTAACAGGTGTGCCTCGACTGAACAACTTGCCCCACTTCACAAGGGGTTATTAGGAGGTTTATGGAAGAGTCTTCGGCCAAAAATTTGGCGCGGGAAGAAACGTTCTGGTCGCGTCTGCATCACGTGCACGAATTTAGCAGGGAACGCGCAAACGCCAGTATGACCGAATGGGGATATTGTGTTACATAATCACCACCACCTTACAGCAGCTCCAGGATTGTTCCTGCTCCTCTCCCTTTTCCTTTCTGACTGCGGCTTTGCACTTTAATTGCTTTCAATTTCCGTTCTTCGGTAGTCCTGGATTTAAAGTCTTGGTGTAGGACGAAGAACGAACCGTAGACTTTAATTGCGTCTACTCAAGGTCCAAACTGTCCTGACTATCGGAACATTGGGACACACTGAAGAAGAGAACAACCAACAAGTCGCGACTGGATTCAATATTTTTTCCAAGAAACAAATTTCAGTACTCTGACGAACGTCTCTTCATAACCGCCATCATCCTGGAGGGACATTCAGAGCGATTATTCTGGCAATAAAATGGCAATTAAAATAGCGGCACTTGCGGCTGTGACGGGTACGCCCACCCCAGGCCCTATCGCTGAGGAGGAGGAATATTATTCCTCATGGTCGCTCTTCCTTGTGTGCCTTTTGCTTGTACTCTCGCTTCTTACCTCGTACTATCTGCAGATCAAGCGTATTCGCGCTATCCATGAAACTCTCGTCTCCATATTTGCTGGCATGTTCGTTGGGTTGGTGGTTCGCCTTGCGCCTGGCACTATGATCAGGGAAATGCTTGTGAGTACCACTTTCTTCGTGTCTTGGGTGTTGTGAACACGTCCACACCTGTCTACATATGTACGGGTTGAAAAGGGGCTAAAATGACGCGATCATGATCATTTGCTGCGCGTCCCAAGGACTGGACGTGGCAATACCATTTGCAGCACAAGTGCTACGTATTACCATATTGCATTCATTTCTTATCTTCTAATGCACACATGACACGCAACATGAAAATAGCCTAGTCTTAAACGCCGATTTGGCGGCCTAGCGTACCATCCGCGCTAAATTTGCGTTTACGTTCCTATTCTTACAACCTTTTATTTATCAGACGTTCAAACACACATTGTTCTTCAACCTTTTGCTTCCACCAATCATTTTAAACTCGGGATATGAGCTCAAGCAGGTATGGCCTCCCGCTTCTACTCCCTGCAAAAATTCTAACATTCATCCAACACAAGGAAAACTTCTTCCGCAATTTTGGATCAATTTTAACTTTTGCATTTCTGGGAACCTTCATTTCTGCCGTAGGAGTTGGGTATGCTATGAACAAGGCCCTACTTTTATCGCCGTCAGCTAAATAAGTAAACAGGATCCTGGTGTTCATCTACTCGTACTTGGGCATTGATACCGACGGTTTACCCCTCATTGAATGTTTGATCTTTGGCTCCACCCTCTCAGCCACAGACCCAGTCACAATCTTGGCTATCTTCAATCAGTACAAAGTCGACCCGAAATTATACACGGTCATCTTTGGAGAAAGTTTGCTTAACGATGCTGTCAGTATCGTCATGTACGAGTGAGTACTTGATTCGATTTTTGTGTTTGATCTGGACAGCTAACGACTTACACCTACACTACAGGACCTTGAGCCATTTCAGGGGCTCTGAAATATACCTTCAGTCGGTGTTCCATGGTATCGGCATTTTCTTGCTTTCTTTCAGTGTATCAATGGCACTGGGGGTTAGTTTCGGTCTCGCAACCTCCTTGATGTTGAAGCATTCCTACTTGCACCTTTACCCCTCCATAGAGTCGTGCTTGGTCGCCCTTCTCGCCTATACTTGCTATTTCTTTTCCAATGGTTTATCAATGTCCGGGATCGTGTCTCTCCTCTTCTGTGGCATTACTCTGAAGCATTATGCATATCACACAATGTCCAGACGCACTCAACGAACCACAAAATACATTTTCTCCACACTTGCCCAATTATCTGAAAATTTCATTTTCATTTATCTTGGTCTATCCCTCTTTACGTCTGCTCCTGCAGATATGCCCGTCTTTAGCCATGTTAAACCCGTGTTCATCCTCATCACCCTAGTGGCCGTTGTCTTTACTCGCTATGCTGCCGTCTTCCCGCTTTCTTCCCTCATCAACTTGTTTCTGCGTCATGTTCGCGGCCAACGTACCGAAGAGCTTCCTCATTCATATCAGATGATGCTCTTTTGGGCTGGTCTACGCGGAGCTGTTGGCGTTGCACTTGCTGCTGGATTCAAAGGCCCTCATGCCCAGATGATGCGCACCACAGTTTTGATCGTTGTTGTCGGCACCGTTGTCATCTTTGGAGGCACCACGGCTAGGATGCTTGAGGTTATGGGCATCAGAACTGGTGTTCAGGACGAAGATGGTGCAAGCAGTGATGAGGATGAGCAATATGGCATAACTATGCCTAGAAATGCTTGGAGTGCTGCTGGAACACAAGGAAGGAGATGGGGTCGATACTCAAGCGAAGAAGAAGCAGGCCTATACGGAATCTCAAATCGTGCGCGCCTTGGGTCACATTATGCCAACCAGAGAAATTATTATAATCACCAGTATCAGGCTCAGAGTGCAGGAGTGGCGAATGATGTTGGTCCTCCATCTCCCGGTGGCAATCGCATTCCCTCTTCTGCGTCCTCTGATTATGATTATGACTCTGATGCGGGTGAAGTGCTCCCTTTGGCACCCACTGCTGGACACGGGGCGAATCCCGATGGTGCCCCAAGTGGTTCAAATCAGCCAAACCCAGGAACAGAGGGGAACAGATCCGAAGACGGAAAGTGGTTCCAAGCCCTCGACGAACGGTACCTTCTCCCTATCTTCTCCAACGCCACCGCCAGCCGCACATTCCACGCCAGACGCTCTGCAAGACGATCCCATACCCATCCTACACAGAATGCGCAACATGGTAATTCACAAGGGCACAGTCGTGGTGGCAGTGGAGTGGGTACGCCAGTTGATAGTGAGGACGAGCTTGATTTGTCCTATCATGGTACTGGAGGGACGGGGAATCGATCTGCAAAACCAGGGTCCAACCGGCCAAGTAGAAGGGGTAGTAGGGAGAGAGAGAGCAGTGGCGGCAGAGAAAGAACATCGACAAGTGGAACACCTACTCCCGGGAATGCGAACAGATTTCCGCCTACTAACATCCGAACTATGAGTTTGGAGGATAGTCGGACGGAAAGGGGCCTGCCTAGTCCTGTGCTAAGATCCAACGCCCTGAATGGGACATCCTCTAATTATTTCCCTGAGCGCTGAACGTTGAACCTTCTTTGACTGTGTACTACATTTTTTTCGCCCTGCCTCCCACTCGTGGCACTTCTAATTTCAACCACATTCATCACTTTGCAGTCCTCTCAATATGTTATATAGCTTGATTGAGGTTTGTTTGTTGCGCTCTTAATGTTTTTATACATACCTCTTGGACTTCCGCCTATGTCGTCGAACCCACTTCCATAGAATAATACCACGCCATACCTTTTTTCATTTCTCTCTGATGATCAAGCTTCATCTCTGAAAGGGAAGGACGAACATCCTTGGAAACTTCAAGGTTTTATTACGGGTGTACCCGTGGCGTATTATGCCTACTTTAAACGAAACGTAGATTCATCAGGAACCCGAACGACCAACTTGAATATGGTTCGTGTAGAGTCTTGTGTTGAAGTGATGGCGAATTGCGGGGGTGGAAGCATGGAAGATTCGAATGAAACGGATGATGAAATGCAGAGGGGTGTGTGGTATTGGGCGTCACAGAAGCAGTATGGTAAAAAGGGTTCTGAAGAAAGAGATTGGGAAGCAGCAAGCCAAGCGAAGATGATGTGTATATATGCCCAGCATAAAAACAAGCAAAGCACTCTTGCTAGGGCAATCAAAAAGATAAACGTCCCAGAAATGAGAATAACCAAATTATTTTACAAAATCAGGGTAGATGTAGGAAAATAGAAGGTGAAAGATAAGTATGATACAACGAAAAAATGAAGCAACCAAATGATAGAAGAATGAACAGAAAGTTTACATGAGATCAGCGCGACGCAAGTGTTCCCGGAGAATGGATTCCTCAACTATGCGAAGAAGATAGTTAGACTCAAAAGCACAACGAAGCCAGCCTCAAATTAGAAAACAAGAAAAGCACTAACCTGCCCCTAGAGTGACTGCAGTGGAGCGTGTATCCTATATTTGTAACAAACCTTTTCATGAGAAAACTTCATTGACGGAGGTAATAAGTAGACGTACAATGATAGACGTTAGGTGGACATAGAAAGGCCGTTGGATAGGTGAATTTGTTCTCGATATTTCTTTGAAGTGCTGTTGGAAATCTACCGATATGGTAGTTAGTAAAACGGTGCCGAAATGTGTCAAAGTCAGAAGAACCCACATCGCGTGGCGGTTGTTAAATCGTTCTTTCGGTCACCAAAACTAGGGACAGAATCCCGTATTCGGATTCCTCTTTGAAGTTTTGCTTGTAGGAGATCGCATTTGTTCAAAACTGAAGAGACAAGTATTATGGTATCAGTAAATGGACATGAGGCACAGAAGGCGTAACCACAATAAACCAGACCACATTCTGAAAGCTGTGCGACACACAAGCGCCGAGACCAGGTGTAATGCCGAAAGGAAAAATACTCACATAGGATGATTTGTGTCCGTGCAAGGAGCTTGCACGAGCAAACGGACCTCCAAAGCAAATAACTATCTTCTAGTCTGTTTACTTTCCTGTCTTCTGCAAGTTTCTCGTCGAAAGGAGATACTACGTTGAAAATTAGCAGTCGTTCATCTGAGCATCGCATGACACTTACTTGGGCTGTTGGGGTTCAGGAAGCAAAACAGCAGGAAGGTTGGGAAATGTCAAATGGAGTGTCAGTTAAGTTGTCAAAAGTACGGTTCGGTGAGAAAAATAACGACGGAGTAAGTACCGCAAGTGCGGTAATGAATGGTGACAGTATTGGACATGACTTACGCAAGAAAGATGATTGCGTCCACTACTCCTTTGTCAGTGTGCGTGGCCTAATATAAGACGAATGTACATACCATCGTCAAAGTAAGGATACCAGGCCCCTCTCTGTTTTCGCGATACACGCGTCCGAAATCAGCGCGATAAGTAGATAAAGTCAGAATTTTACTTACACTACTTCTTGTTCCACCAACGTCGTATATTCTCCATTCCTGACCCATTGTGCGACCTGAAAGCCAATCGACGTGAGCCACAAAGAATCCGTGATACAAACTCGCGGCACCAAATGCTTGGTCGGGTGGAGTGAATTTACGCACCGTGGTCAAAAATAAACCTATATTCCTGTACACCCAACGTCCGAAGACGTGCGCGGATAACATCGTCGTCGGTAGGTTGGTAGTCACGATTGGCGATTCGGTCGGTGTCATTGATAAAACTAGTTGTCACGGTCAGTAGTTGTTCGAGTAACCAGTCGAACCCCAAAAAGTAGTTCCCAGAGCACGTAAAAATTGCAGTGAAAAGAACTCACAAGCCAGGTGCATCCTCCAGCCTGACCTTGCGCCGGTTCAAGGTCTCCCTAACAATGTCATCGTCCCACAGCGCCTTAATGTCTTCCCTACACGAGGCAATGACCTCCGCTATGTCCTCTTCCGTGTCCTTCGTCCTCATTATCGACGCACCCGAATTGAGACTTCCGTTCTCCTGCTTTGAGGTCGGTGACGCAGGTGCTCCATTGCGAAAAGTCCGGAACTTCTCCAGGGCCGATTTCCAACCATTGGACGAATTGATGGAAAACTCCTGGTGGCCCCTCCTACTCGATGATACGGGTTGGTCAAATGGCGCGGCTGTGTTGACAGAAGTTGTATGCTGTTCGATACTGGCCGTTCCCAGTCTCTGCTCGAGCGTATGTTGCACGTTGGTTAATGGAGCCAGTTTCATTCGCAGTACCCGGTGGGTATCAGTGAACTTGAGACGCGGTAGTGCACGGGGAGGTCGTATTAGAAGATCGTCCTGGGAGTCGTCAGGGTTGTAAGGGAGGTCGTTCATCTCGCTGTACAAATGTGCAAGGATTTCATTGACATTTCGGACCAAGTTGAGAAATATAACGGCTCTCCAAGCCGCCTTTTCCTCTGACCATTCTCTTCTTGCGTATGTCAGTTGAAAATCTGTTAGAAAAAAAAATAGTTAAATATATTCAACGCGATAAAAAATATTTCAACACACTCTTCAAAGTTGCCGTCTTTCCGCTTTCACTTTGGCCTAGGACATTTCAATATAAAATAAAGCATCATAGGTTTGCTTTCAACGCACCAAGTAATAGCAGTTTCACTGGCTTCTTTTTCCTCCTTTCAGCTTCTCTTTCTTTCCGTATCTGCTCGTCTATCTCATCACTTATTCTCTTAGCCTCCGCCTCAGCAGCCTCTCTAATCAACCTCTGTTCGTACGTCTCGTCTGGGGGTGGCATCATAGCCAGAGTGAGCGGGTCTTCATCGAAGGACCGGCCCATAGTGGTTGAAAGAAAGGAAAAGGTCGAAAAAGAACGTGTCCAAGGACCGATATGTAATTACTTAGCTACCTTGTGTCATCTGAATTCAATCAAGGGAAAGACTGCTTCCCATCCCCACTTGGCACAGTTCAGGGCCGCGCGACTAAAACGGCTTCAAGCCACGTTCATCCTTCCTTGACAACGCTTAGAGTCTGGGGCCAACTTTTTATGGCACAAGAATTCTGAGCAGCCACTGCCTTTATCTTGTTCTACACTCTAAGTAAAAATAAGTCAAAAAAAGATGGGCATTAGATATAATTCGAATGATCCCTTGCACCCTGATCATCACATGCAAGGAACCATGGCCGAACCTGAATAAATTCCTCAAATAGTAAAAAGATGCTATCCAATGTTTTGATAAAGGTATTGGGGAGTCAGATAGAGTCAAATGCATCCTATCATTGTATCAATGTACTGTTGCACAAAAATATACCGTTCACATGGACGTTGACTTTGTCGTATCCCGGATTCGGATACATGTCTTCGCATTCCCTGGACAGCGGGTCGGATGAAAGCATCTGCTCCACCGTCATCGGAGGTTACTACGAGAGGTCCAGGTTCACTGGCTTATCTACAGGAGACCACAGGACGCCCAAGTGAAAGTCAAGGTCAGCCTGACTACAAAATGAATATCTTTTTCGTTCGCACTTCTGGAATTTGGATTCTATTACATCGTGTACAAATTTATATGAAGATCTCTCCCACTCAAAGCCGCTGTGTGTACTATTAATATATAGCACAAGCGTATTGGGAAGCACATGTACGAGGCGACTTCTGTGGGTAATGTCAGGATCAATTTCTCGAACCATGAATGTTCTTGACCTTGACACAATTGGAAGCCTGCGACGTCCCGTCGGTGGGTAGGCTATTCTTCGGCACTGCCCAGCGCTGGGGGCGCTCTCGGCACGTGCAGCTCAGGTTGTTGCCTGGGTTGCATCTAAGCGTTATACAACGGTATATAGCCCACGACTCAGCAGCCTTCCAGCTTAATTAATATACCCAACTGGTATGCCATTGACACAAACTCGCCATAGCTACCAAATAGTTATAGACCTTGAAGATGCGGCTCCGCTTGTCATGGACATGTTCCTTTCGGCGAAACAGCTATTCCGGAGTGACTGCATTTATCTCTTATCGTAAATTCCGACGACATATCTGCAAGTGGCACTGCCACTACAGCGCCCACTTGACGCCATGATTTTCGAGCTAAGTATACAGAAATATATATATATATGGCATGATAACATAGAAGGTTCCTCTGTTACTTGTAGTCTACTCTCCGAACTTCTAAGATTTTAGAGACCTCTGTTCAGCTTGCAGGTGCGCCCTCTGGCCACTGTACCGGTCTTCGATTCTGGAATAGCCTATTTTTAGCGTTATCAGACAAGCGAGTCCCAATACTCCCATGTAATTGATAACACGCTTCTACCTTGGTATACATATTGAAATTCTACGAGAGCTCTGAACATGTGATTTACGGGCTCGACATTTGGCGCTGGTACCAGCGCCTACTTCAAGTTGCTGGAACAATAGTAACGCTGATGGGGCGGCAAATGCCAGTCATTCCCTGGCATTTCTTTCCCTTTCAGTTGACAAAAATCTCGGTAGATTTTACGAGGCGAATTGTGAACCTACTCAGTACAGTCCATTGAGCCGTTTGCTGATCAATCATGCGAGGCTTTCGCCGGTCTACCAGGAACGGCTTCAAGTTGCGGTCTGTGGTCGTTTAGGGAGCCGTAGACTCGAGATCACGTACACAATGGACTTCATTGCAGGTTCCTATGTTTTAAGGCCAAAAACGATGCATATCATGACCAGGATTGGTACATCGTGTGTCCCGGAAAGCGGGGAGATCGACCGTTAATCATATCTCGTGCAGAATTTGCGCACATTTCATTTCGTTCCCGAGCACACTTCGAATTACTTCCCCAATAGAGTGTCTTTGAAAGAGGTGGTGGCCGCTTTATATCCTATTTAGGGTAGAACGATTACCTGGAAAAGAAGAGAGATCAGCACGGGCACTTGCCGCATGAAACGGCGTTCCAAGAATGCGTGCGATAGTACTAGGCGCCGCAAATTCACATTCAACATTCGCTGTATGTGATGCCGAGCTTAATCAAATCGGTGAAATGTAGTTATCTCGTTCAGGTATGGTATCCCTCGTCGATTCGTGCCTCTCCTTAGGTATCACTGAATAGCCTTTGCTCCACCAATCAAAGGTCGTTTTTTCGTGCTAATCCCCTGACGAACTAGGGTAACCCCGCATCATTGAAGGTAATTGTCACTTAATTACCAATACGAATCGCAGAGCATATATCAGGCCGCACCCTTTGACACGCTGCGGTAGCCATGTATGTGTAATTATATGGCCTCATTGCCCCACATAACACGGAAATTTCATTACGGATCCGGAGTGGGAAATGTACAGATCTTGATCAAGATTGACTCATTGTCGCAATATTCAAATGAAAAAGTTTAATTATTTCTCCTGTTGAGCGCAAGGGATGCCCTTTGCTAGCAACCCACTGTCATGTATTAGGACCAAGATCCATAAATTCTGGTAGGTGTATTTTATTTTTCTAAGACTTCGTTACGTCGGCGTATATCTATATATACGACTGATTGAAGTGATACTCTTTTGTGAGTCGGCATGGCATAGAGTTAACATGACAAATTGTCCATTGTGGACACTTTAACATGGCCTAGAGCATGAAGGGTTCTTCGATTATGTTCGATTAATAAGAGACCTGCAGGTCTAGATGCTGGTAGACTCTTCCTTCATGTCAACTTCCTGAAGTAATGGTCATCAATGAGGTACTATAACCTTGAAAGAAATGCATTTCTAGCGTTGGGAGCTATGATGCGCATTCTGTAAATAAATTAATTAGTGTCCCCAATTT
>NHTK01005736.1:0-14821 GCA_002938355.1 Panaeolus cyanescens | reverse complement strand
CAATATCATGAGCCTGATATTTTGATTAATAAAATATTTCAAGTTGTCGTTCGCACAACACAACAGTTCACTGATGTTTTAAGAGATTTCTAGTATATAAATTGATTTTTTAGTAGTAATTAGTACTGGAAATCCCATGCTGCGCTAATAACAGCAGAGTACAGCTACAAGCAATTTGATTTTAAAGCAATGAGAGGTGATCCCTGGCATAGCTATTGGCCATCTTTTGGTATGAGTTAACATGCGGCAGCTGAGATCTGAGATATTGTACGAGTACTCACAGAGGTGAACATTCCCAACATTCTTACATTACCTACACTCAAGTTAATTATCGATAAAACACACCAACCTGTCGGCATTCACACCCACAACCACATGAATTAGGGCTGTTCCAATGAATTTACGCTCCGACTATTTAGACATGACCCATGGGCCATGGGCATTGGGAGATTATCTTCAGAATTATATCAAAATTCTCTGTTTCTGAGCGGCAGCCTGCTGAGTGTTGTAGATCTCTGAGAGCTTAAATACCCTGACAGTCCTTGCAGTGCTCATGGACTGTCGGTGGTGCACAAGGACAAATCGAACCATTTCATACTGTCAGAACTCAGACCAACTCAGAGTTATTCACGAACAATTCACGAATGTCGGAATGACGATCTGCATGACTAATCAATCAGATTCACAGGGACACATGATGTCGAGATGTTCAGTTCCTGGTGGGCCGTCACATGATTTTCACATGATCCCACCCTTGCAAGCAAGGGGAAATGACGATCTAAGATTAAACTGGGGGAAAATCCTGTTCCTGTCTGAGTTTGACTCTGAGAGGAACTGAGCTGAACTGAGAGTCTGAGATACAGTTCCTGCGACTTTCCCTTGACTTTCCCTTCACGCTTACCATGACTTTTCACAGCCCTCATGCCTTCGGAGCCGTCATAAGTATTGTAAAGGTATAAATAGGGAACCCCCATGCTACTGAGCAGCAGGTTTCCAGCCCCCTGACTCCTACCAGCTACTAGTAGGCCGTCGTGTTCGTAGGGAGAGCAGTTTGTTTCTCTGTCAAGCATAATATCTATCAATAATAATCATGGTATCCTTGCCATTCCTGTCGAGATCAACGAACGAGGAGACGCCCGTCGCCGACGGTCGTGATGCCCAGACCCAGGAGCCCGTGAATCAAGAACGACGTAAACCATTGTATGTTTCGTTGCTTATCATTCAACGTAAGGTTGAGTACAGAGAGCATCGAGTTTACTGACGTGCGCTCAGAGATATTGTGTTCTTGCAAGACACCACAGGCAGTCAAGGTCCATATATCAAAGCTGCTCGGCAGGCTATTCGAGATATATGTGACAAAATTTCAGCGTCAGCACAGTTCCCAAAAGATTCTGAGCTTTTGCGCTTTGGTTTGATCGCATTCCGCGACCACCCACCTCAGGACCCTTCTTATGTTACAAAAGATTTCGGATTCACTTCAAGTATCGAGACTATGCAAAAGAGTCTCACTAGCCTTATTGCCAGTGGCGGTGGTGATGGACCAGAGGCACAAACAGCTGCCTTGGCTGCCGCACTGAACTTGGACTGGAAGGACGATGCAATTAAGGTTGTCATTCTAATCACAGATTCCCCTCCTCATGGTCTAGGTGAAAACGGGGATGGATTTCAGAAGTCTCCTGACCGTAAGTTTGCTTCAGGTTGTGGACTATATGTATCTTAAGGCTAATCTCCATTTAGAGAACGACCCACTAGATATGGCGAGACAGATGGCCGAGCGAGGTATTACATTGGTACGCTTCTGTTTCGCTCTCTCATTATTCAAGACCTGACCTTACATGATCATCGTCGCAGTTTGTCGTGGCATGTGAGCCAGCACTTAGTTCTTACTCGGTGAGTGTTACAAAATTTTGAATCGCTTTATTCCTCCAACTGACAGCAACTGTGATATTGTCTAGCATGCATTGGATTTCTACTCCGCACTTGTGCAAATTACAAGGTAAAACGATCTCTGATGACCATAAACCATTGCGACTGATTTTATTGCCAGTGGTCGTCTTCTCCCCCTCTTGATGGCAGACAAATTGGGTGACTACATCGTTGCAAGTGCTATCGAAACCATCGAGACCGAGCAACTGATCGGTGAATTCGAACATGTCATTCTCGACGACGTATATGGCAAATTTAAGTCCATAGAAAACGTCATGGCAGAGGTTCATCAGACACTGCAAAATCGAGGTACCCAGCTGCAAACAATGGAGCTGGAAAAGGTTTATGTCGAAAACGAGCAAGCAACAAAAAACCGGGAAGTATGGTTTAGTGCAACTTCGATCGGTCAAGCACGGTCAAAAATACAACCAGTAAGTCCTACACCTTATAGCTACTCTCACGTTTATCTCAATTTCCATCTCGACAAAGGTTATTGGAATACGTATGAAACCCGAGTTTGCAGCGTCCTTACCATTCAGCATGCCTCCGGCATCAATGGCCATACCTCCAGCTATGTCATCGTATTCTGCTTTGGTGTCCCTTGGCTATCCCACGGCTGGTCATACAGGCCCCGTAAGGACGAGTAGAAGTGCGTTGCGGGGACGAGGAAGAGGTGGAACATCACACCCTTATGGAACTCGCTCTTCCTCGATCACCACCTCTGATCCATCTCCCTCCACGGATATTCCTGCATCTTCAGCAGTTTTGTTACAGCAACAGGTCATGCAAATGAAACAAATGCAAATGAGACGAATTAGTTCTGCCATACCTCAACAGCAAATGCAGATGGCGCAAATGGCCTCGGTCAGTCTCCCCGTGGCTCAGCAACATATGCAAATGGCCCAAATGTCCCAAATGTCCCAGGCGATGCCTGCGGCCCAGCAGCAGCAGCAGCAGCCGAAGTTGACTCTCGAGCGAGCAAACTTGAGCATGTCTCAGGTGAGATGCACAACCGTCACTATCCACGATTAACCCCCATTGACATTTATTCTCTCTTACTCACTAGGCACATCGCATTGTCATGCAAAGCCTGACCAGGAACTCCAAAGTCACTGCAACGGGCCTTGTGTCGAAGAAAGGCGAAACGGCGGGTCAGCAGGTCGCTATGGGTCCCTACAAGGAAATGTAAAAGGTGGACAGCCCCTATTATTCTGGCCATCTTTCCAACTTGATTGTCCCCTCACTGAGATACCCTATTCCCATAATTTCAATGATATGACACGATAGGAAGAATTGCGAACAAAGCTAAACCGCGTTTACTTGCTGGAGCTTTCAACTGTGGCTGAAATTTAATAAATATTTGTACATGTACATTCACTATGATACTTTTGAGAACAAGCCTGACGTCCAACTGCTATTAGCTTGAGAATTCTGATCAGTCCGCGTTAGCCTTGTTACACGTATGTATATAACTCTCCAGGTACGAACATTGAAGTTACATTGAAGAGCATGATTGTTGTGTGCTGCGCACCTCAGGCTGGTCCACGACATCCACGTCGTCTTTCCCTGACTATTATAGATTACCATTCGACCGCGACGTGTCGCCGAGCATACCGGTTAATCGACTAATATTGATAGCTGAGCAGTATATAACACATACGCATATTTGATACAGAGTCGCCCAGAAAATAAACGCCGATTCGATGCTATGGTCTCATTTACCCCTAATCATCCACACGTTGAACATCCCTCTACAAATGAGCATGATAAAACCACGAAGCCACTGTGCGTCCGACCTCGGGCTCCTATCTTATTCCAATCCAGTATAAATAATATCATTCACATATAGCGATATAGTTTTCCTTCAAGACGCTACTGGGAGTCAAGGGCCTTACATCAAGGCTGCGCGGAATGCCGTTCGCGATATCTGCTCGCAAATATCTTCATGCACCAACTTCCCCAAGGACTTCATCAGGTTCGGATTAATCGCATTTCGTGACCATCCTCCACAGGACATGACATATGTCATCAAAGAGTTTGGGTTCACGTCCGACATGGAGGTTATGGCAAAGAACCTTGCAAGTCTGACGGCCACAGGTGGAGGTGATGGACCAGAAGCGCAGACCGCTGCTCTAGCAGGCGCCCTCAACTTGGAATGGAACGAGGATGCAACTAAAATGGTTGTTTTGATAACTGATTCTCCTCCCCATGGTCTGGGCGAAACTGGGGATGGCTTCGACAAATCTCCTGATCGTAAGTACCTAAACCCGAGAAAATAAATGACACATAAGTTCATGACTGTTTTAGAAAATGACCCGCTAGACATTGCCAGACAAATGGCGGAGAGGGGCATAACCTTGGTACGTTCTTTTACCAGAGCTTGGATGTTGATGCAGTAACCAATATGACTGCATAGTTTGTGATAGCCTGCGAGCCAAGTATCAGACAGGAGTACAAAGTAAGTCACCAAGGGAGGCGTACTGGGTCATTTCCGAGATGTTTATCGTCCTCCTTAGTACGCGTTGAATTTCTACTACGCCTTGACACAAATCACTGGGTGAGTTGTAATCGCGATGCCCAACTTGCCAAACTAAAGCAACACAGTGGTCGTGTCTACCCCCTCCTCCTAGCCGAACGACTCGGAAAGTACATCGTCGGAACAGCTGTCGAAACAATCGAAACAGAACGCCTGATCAGTGAATTCCAAGATATCATCACCTCCGACGTTTACGAGAAAGGTCGGCCAATTGAAGAAGTCATGAGTCGGATCCAACAGACTCTGCAAAACCGTGGAGTCCAGCTTCAAACATTAATGGTTGACGATGTTTACAAGGAAGGCCCAATGGGGAGCTTTTATCGGTCAGTGTGGTTCGAAGCAACCTCCTTAGAAGAAGGTCGGAAAAGAATCCGACCTGTGGGTGTATGTTTTGTTCGTGCTCGTCTTGAAGGAAACGAGAATGCTGATCCCTCGCAATCGGGGTAGTATCATCTACCGCTGCCAGTTAACGACGGGTTGCATCCCTCTACTCCATGGTATTACGACCCATTTTCAAGGCCTCCGCCTCAATGTCAAAAGAGGCGAGTCTATCCTTCAACTGGTGTTGATGGATTCGGTTCAGAGGACAATCCCTTGAGTTATCGACCGAGGTATGAAGGATACTATGCGGCTGATTCGACAAAGAGCAATGGCAGCTGCTATTACGGGGGCACGAGTTCCCAGAGTTCGGAGAAAGGAGGAACCATTCCACAGGGGGCATGCATGAGTGGAAGCTATGGCTCTGTCCAACCAAGTGGTCCAACGTGGAACGATGCCGGGGTAGCAAATTCGTACTCTTCGCCTTCCTATTCTTCAGGCACCGTAGGCTCTGTGCAAAGTATCATATCGTCAGAACCAGCGGATCCGAAGGTTACCCTGGAGAAGACGAATTTCAGCTCAGCACAGGTATGTTGAATGCGCAGATTACTAGAAATACGACAATACTCACTGTTGTTGTGCAGGCCCATCGATTGGTGATGCAGAGTTTGGCCAGAAATTCCAAAGTGACGGCGACAGGGTTTATTTCCAAGAAAGATGGTTCAAAGACAGTAGCTATCGGTCCATACAAGGAGATATAAGCCTGGCGCAAGCGTTTGAGGATACCCTTTGGATTTTCAAGGCTCAAGATGTGTTTGAGGAAACAGCTGCTGGCAGGAAGTAGGAAAATGGTTTATTTGGGTTGAAAACGAAATTTCGATCACGGGTTTACTGGTTACATTCTGCGTATAGGTCCTGAGCAGATCCAACCATTTTATCTATGTCTATAGAATGATGAGAATAGACAAATAGAAAGTAGTGGCAGCTTACAAGCAATGAAGTTCTCATATGGAATCGTGTCAAGCACACCAAGTGGTGTGGAAGTATGCATGGGTTGACCACCCCATAGCACTCGGATAAAGTACTCGGACTCCTTGCGGTACAATTCAAAAACAACCTGGAGGGGTTGTGCATTAGGGACTTGGTCAGTGCGATATGAGTCTGTAAAAAATCACCTCAGATCCCCTATGACATGAAAGTTAGTTCGCCTTATAGTATTTTTAAGCATCTGAACTCACATTCCAGGCCAAACCATCTGAGATATCTGAAGGAACCCTAGGAGAGAGGAAATGGATCCGTCGTGAGCAATATTATGGAAATATTTCACCTAGGTTTTGTCTCAGCCATCAAGAAACAGCATGAAAATCACGCAGAATCTTACAGAAGATGTCCCGTCTATCTTGCTTTGGAGATGCGATTTCAATTCCAGCATCCAAGCGCCGTATCTTAGGGCAGCGTATTTCGCGGAGTCAGGTGCATCACGATACTGCCAGGAATACTCCCAATTGCCGAGGCGGTAAATTGTATTAGCGTCCTGCTGAGTGACACAGAGAGACGTGTCATTGACGCTACAGGGCAGCGATTTTCCATGACACTGTTTGGCACTCATATTGTCGTAATAACTGCAGATAAAAATGATGACGACGCTTGATATCATATCGATACAAAAAACGCACTGATCAAAACTGGAATGCCAGCCAGCAGAGTCTTGGGGGCTGATACCAGATATCTTATCCAACTTGCTGTAAAGGGGAGCTGCTTGTCTCAGGTGGTCCCGCCATTGCTGCCCTGCGCTTCCGGTCGTGTAGGAGTTCCTCAGGGTAGAGGAACGGGGACAAGAGTATGTAGGCTCAAGTGAGTCGAACGTGGATGGTTGAATGAGGACAGTAAGATCTGAGGGATTGGCTTGAGGAAATAGACCCTTGAGAAGGCCTGATGCAACCTGGGACGTTATTACATTGTTTGTCACTCCTTGGGATGGTTTTAAGCATCGAATGGAAGCGCTATGCAAATAAACTACACACTGATTCGAATCTGATGCAGGTCAAGTCGATCGTGGAAGCCTAGTCTCTGACCATAAACGCCACGGAGATCCTGTAGATTGTTCAGTAAATGGAATATAGAAATGAAGGAAGGGCCCACAGATCCATGGGTGTAAGAGTCTTGCAGACCGTCTGATGTTATTTGAGGAAATTGGCAGCTAGGGTGAAAGTTAGGCTCAAGAGTCAAGATAGACGTAGACCTGTAGAATGTACGAGCTGTTTACAAATCCTGGTCCGACGGTAGTTGTCCAGGGATTATTCAAGTCTCTGAATGATTGCCACTGACGCAAAAACGTTAACGACAATTGGAACATGTCAATCCTAAGGCCTAAGGGCTCACCTGAACGGGTGATGTGTGAGACTTCGGGCTAATGCTCAACGATGAATTGGATTTATACGAAATAAATTGAAGTTATGGTACCTGGTAGCACCGAACGTTGGTCCCTCACCATCGCACGACCATGCCACGTCTTCTTTGAAAAACGTATTTGAGGCATACGGAGTGCGCTTATGATGACGCTGAATCACCTCCACATACTGCAAATCATACTCTTTCGATGGAGACCTGGCATGGCAAGTCCTTAGAAATCTCTCACAAAAAATGAGTGAGACTCCACTTGCCTGTACTCTTCTTTGCGTGCGTGGGGCATATTACACCAGTTATAAGTTCCATAAATAGCTCTGTTCGTCGTAGATGAATTGTAAATCCCTGGGGCGCCAGAGCCATTCAGCACATAAGTCAAGTTGTTAATGTTGCTCAAGATCGGAGGATAATGAACAACATTAGACGCAGAAATCACTGGCTGGACTCTCAAGAGCAGGTACGCCAATGAAGCAGACAAAATCATGGCTCTAGATAACGGAGGTCAGAATGAGCGTGCGTCACTTTGGACACTTCCTACAGGACTCTAAATCCCGCCAATTAAATAAACTTTTTCACAGTTCTAAGAAGCGGCAAATGGGCATACAGCAGCTTCCAAGAACCATAATTCTTGCTGGCCGTTTGCCGCTGAGGAACGTGCGTTGGGGGTTTCATGTGGTTGCTGGTCACAATCTTGTAAATTCGTAGTGCTCAGATGTCTGAATGTCTAAAAATATCATATAGAACGCGTTCGATGACAAGAACGACGGCGTAGGGCCAAGTCACATAGGGTCCAATGTGGTCGCCAGAAAGTTGGTCGTTCGAGGTCGCAGGAGATGGTGGAGGAGAATGAACAAGACGCCGACTGACAGAAATGGCAAGGGTTCGGCGGCGTTGTTTGGCATCAAAGACAAACGTCCCACCACAGTTGATGGCGTTGAGCTCACTCTCTCTCTTGACCTTTGTCGCTAACCTGCTGGCCTAAAGCATGTTCTTCATCTGAATTCTACCAACGTTTCAATGGGCATATGATCACATCGGCTTCTTTTCTTAAATTCTTTGACGACTTCTGCTTCTGACTGTATCGAAAGGAACCATGAACATTGACGAGAGGTATTGGTCACATTTTCGGTTCCAGAATTGATTACAGTTGGCCGACCTATTACATATTTAAAGCCAGAATAATGACTGGGGCCGCTGGAAACCATCTCAACGGAGGTCCATCATGTTCGCCTCTGTTTTATGCATTGTCAGCTTAAGTCTCTTATCCCTTGTGCCGCTCCTACCTGTGGGCGCTATGCCGGATAGTTCTGGGCTATCTTCTGCTCAGAGCAGATTAAACCAAGCAGCTCTAGATGACATACTGCAAAGAGCCGCACCTATAGCTGGTGAATACTCTGTGCTAAAGTAAACAAGTAAATGATGCTTTACTTACTCGTCACCCACATTTAGGTGTTGATCAAGGGTGCTCCAGGAGTAGCAAAACTTGCGATTGGATGGCCAAGTTTCCTGATAGTACGAAACTTGTACATATGAACTTACCAGGGACCCATGATACTTCTACATGTAGGCGTTGTTTCTTTGCCGTTTATTTTCTCTTCGATTAAAAATGTCCTAGGGAACTATTCCGATACTACTCAGGCATCTCTCCTTCGATATACGGGACCGTAAGTATCACCCTACATCATGTTCGCTTTTTCATCTAAAATTTGCCTAGAATTCCTCCCGCTCCCGTATATCGCTGTCAGGAGCATTCAATAATCCAATCTCTCAACGAGGGCATCCGTGTATTTGACCTTCGTTTCTCTTATAATCCTGGAAATGATACCATTGGATTTTATCATTGTAAGTCCCTCGGAGAGATTTGAATGCTCTCTCACTAATCCAACGGGTGATAGCACTTGCGCTTTTGAGCCCAACAACAAGAATGGAAGACGTCTTCTTTGCATTATACGATTGGCTCAATAAGCACCCCACCGAAGCTGTCCTCGTTTCAATGAACTACGAAGGTGGTGGCGGGAGACCCGAAGACGCCGCTCTTTACGAGAAGCTCTACAACATTCTCAACACCCCTCTGGCAAAGCAATATTGGGTTCAAACAAACGGGACGCTCGGCACATTAGGTGAAGCGCGTGGAAAACTCACACTTCTCCAACGATGGAGCTACCGTTTGCTTCCATCCGATATGACAGCTCGTATTGGTATCCCTCTCGATCCCGATCACTGGACAGTCAACGGCAAGGCCACTGAATTGGTTTACAATGTAGCGAAGAACCAGATAGCCTACATTGAGGTGATTACTGCTTTTACAAGGCGATACGATCAGCAGGCTTACCTGCTCATCCTACTTTTTAACAGGACTTTTATGCGATCAATACTGTTGCTTTAGGTTCTGGACAAAACGCTTACATCGACGCCAAGTTCGAAGCCACCACTGCACATCTCACAAATGCGACACGGAAGGACCTCCACCCCGATCAACTTTATATCAGCTTTGCAAGCGCAGCATTCATTGATGATACACCTCCAATGACCCCTCATGTAATTTCTTTCACCAGATCATCACAGAAGAGTCTTAAACTTATGAATTTTGCAGATCTTCGCAGTTGGTAACGGAACAGACGTCTTGGGAATGAATCAGCGTCTCATTCCTTGGCTAAAGGCTCGCAAAGGACAGCGCTTTGGTATCATCAGTGAGTGTGCATGCATGCGTCCATTTTCAATCCGTGGGTTAATATATTTACGTGTTTGTACAGTGTTGGATTTCTACGATGCCGTTCCGGGTTTAGTGGAGGCTGTGATTGGCGTATAACCAATAGCAGTTTATCGTATAAAATATAAATGTTAATGAGTTGCGTTAAAATTTCCTCAGGTTCTCTCAAGGCATGTTCCAAAGGAAGCTAAAGCTTGTGCTTGATCTCTTTGGTCGCAATCCTCATGAACTGCTGATAAGGAGTTCCACTTGCAAAACGTTCTGCTTGGGCTGCACGAAACCGTCAAACGACATTAGACATTTCAAGGTTGTGAAGAACATTACCATAGCTCTCTCTGAGATTGACGGCGTCTGGGTCGTTCTTCTCGAACAGACCGCGTTTAATCAGGCTCTTCATAACCAGAATGGACGTGGGATCAAGCCCTCTGAGCTCTTCGAGGAGATGTGCACGAACGGCCTTGTTGAACGACTCGGCGTCTTGTGCAGGGAATATTTGGCTATATGTATCGAGCTCAAGGTCAAAGAAAAAAAGGGGGAAAAAAACGAAGGATAACTACGTACTTGATAAATCCTACTCTGTGGAGCTCCTCTGCATTTTTCTTCTTTCCCCAGATGAGCACTTCGTTGGCCATACCGAGACCCACTTTTAGAGCTGTTAGCTTGGAAGGGTTAGAAGGTCTAAAAAACAATTCGTACTTCGGTTGGCAAAGCTGACGCTGGCACCTCCTTCAGCGACGATTCCTGTACGATGGTGAGCGCCCATTGTAATTTAGGCATGTATACTCAACTAACCGAGGAATGTGAATGGAACGGCAAGCCAGGTATGAGGTAGAGCGTAAATGAAGTCGAAATATCCAAGGAAGGCTGTTTATAACACGAATATGAACGACACTGCTCTGCTTCCGTATGAATAAAACTTTACCTGCGGTAATTCCTGCAACACATTCATGAACATTAGTTGCAACTAGGCAAAACGATGCTCAATACATACCCATCACAGGTCCATTTAGAGCGGCGACAAGAATCTTGCTATGTGAATACAACTTAAGTAAGGATCATTTATTAGTGGATATACCTGCAGAAGCTCAGAATGTACTCACAGCCTTTCCACAATCCAAGGTAGTGTTAACGACGTTACTCCTCAGCGCATTTCGGACATTTCCCAAGGTTTCTGAAACCGCTTCGACTGAAGCCGAAGGTCGATTCTTCACATCGGTTCCCCTAAGATTCAACATGAGGAATGTACATCGTTTTTTGCCAGTAAAGAAATCCTTACGCGCAGAACCATTTTCCAGTAGCTAAAAGATTGTGGGGTTCATTCAGCTTCATTTACACGCTATGGTTGACAATGACACATCTACCTTGAACGACAGTGATTAGGACGTTCTCGTCCTTGTCCACCTCTCGCAATGTGTTGGCAAGTGCGTCATAATCTATCCAAGCTCCTTGTTAAGACGTATTCGCACAGACTCGAGGGGTCAGTTACCTTCTTTCGTGAGAGCATTCAGCGACTTTGGTCTGTTCAAAGTGATAGTGGCAATGCGATCAGAGACTTCGAGAGTTATAGTGCTCATGGTGTCGTATAATACAGTAAGAATGAGAAAATGAGCGTTAGTGAAACAAGAGATGGTTCTCTGGTTTCTTCAAGTCGTGTACACGGTTATGAAGCGTCCCGGAAAGCATTATTGATACCCCTGTCGTGGTGGTAAAGAGGCATGGAAAAGTTGATCAGGTGTGCTGCCTATGACTGCCGGTTCGGGATTAACCTTTTGCCGGACTAACTTGACTGTGTTGGCGCTCGACCATCTAAGACTACTCTGGATGATAGAGTTTAGGTTATATATACCTATCAATACATGTAACTACCGTAAAATATCGTATAGCACTAAAACCTTGCTAAAACCAAAGAAATATAAGAGTTAATAACTTGGGTATCATTCCTGAGCGCAACCGCACTTCAGTCGATCTTGGAGTCTCTCGTTACAGCCGTGTCTCGTTTGTCATCTTCATCATGAACCTCGTGAACAGGCGATGAGCTGACAAGATTCGTATCTTTTACATCACATAGAGAGTGCATACTCCTCCAATCTTCGTCATTCGTCCGCAGATATTGGTCATCAATCAACAGCACAGGAGAGAACAACGAAAGCCGTCGACAAACAACTTGAGCCTCCTCCCCAGCCTTGAAATACCCTAAAATATCCAAACGGACATTCCATGTACTAGTAAAGCACTCAGGATCGTAAGGTAGCCTTCCAGCTCGACTAAAAAAGTAAACGGCGTATTTGCTCCACGGAACCCCGTATTCTTGACATAGTCGAAGTTGCCCATTCCGACCATCAAATGTCGTCTTATTCCAGCGATTCAGCGTTTTCTCCAGCTTCGTGTGTTCAAAGGGGTCCCATACTGCTTCCAGTGACTAAATCCATGTGTTAGCACGGCTGGACAGTGAAACCACCAGATGAAAAGCGTACCTTGTGAATATCCCGCCATTCAGTAGAGGTTATTCGCATCAGTTCCAAATAGGTTTCATGAGGCGCCTCCTTGTCGTATGCCGTTCCCTGTATTTCAGGATCACCAGAGTCCAAGCCACAGAATCTTGTGAAGTTTATGGCAGGATCCGACTCTTGTTCCTTCGGTTCTAACGCAAGAGACAATCCTCTCTCGTTGGTAAATGACGCTTCGTCCTGCAGCACGGCTCCAGAGTCATCATGATCATGCAGACAGGGCTCGAACCCCTGGTGCTGAGCATTGTCCTGAGGGTGCATAGGTCTGTGAATATTCCCAGAATTTCCATGCCTGGGTGCATTAATTGACCTATCACGAATCGGGACAGGGGGAAGCGACACTGCTGAACGTCTTCTAGATCTTCTACTACGCTTGTTGGACATGGACTGCGATGTGGCCAAATTTTCGGCAAACCTTGAGGTATATCCAGCCGTGTGAGGAGGTTGTCTGGGTCGCAGATAACCAGGACCTTGCCCAAGTGGACCAGTGGTCTGAGCGTATACCCATCCTTGAATCCTACGATGCCAGGCTTGATCCATGAGGTCACCATATCTTCGAAGGGTTGACGCGATGAGAATAAAGTAAATGAGACCCAGACAGAGGACGCAGGAGACAACAATACGCGGCGCCAGCGCAGCGTTGCTTGACATTATTTCTCGTCCATCATCCGCAGTCGTTCCTGTTCGCCAGACATACGCCATAATGCAGATAATGTAGGATATCATGGACCTTGATCCGACATTAAATAAGACACAGGTCATTCGAAGCGTAAGGGAGATGAATTTACCATGCGAGCCAAACCGCTGGCATTGCTAACATGATCCACACGTTCCACACAATTCCTGTCTGTGTTTGTTGTGCCTCCTACAATTTAGAGAATATTATCAGGCTTTAAAATCAGAAATAAAAATATCAAAGGGCTTACCTGTGCCCATTCAGCGGCTTTATAAGCTTTGCGCATCGTTCCAAATCGAATAATATACATGCACCCAAATAGCAAGCTCATCAGGCCACATATCATCGATATGAGTGCGGAAAATCGTGTGACAGGATCATCTGCTGCGCCTTCAAGCTGTAGGACAGTTAAGATAGCACTGTTATCAGATGTGATATATTAAAACAACGTTGAAAGCATATTGATTCGAGTGAGAAACTCACGATAAGAGCAGCACGGAGACGATGTTCAACGTTTTCCATTCTTTGAGTAGAGAATCGATAAATCCTTCCCAGCTATTTTGGAGCTTTTGATAACACGGGCTAACGAAGCAGGGCTCGGGGGGATATGGTCCTTGACTTTTGAAGTATTGCGCGTCAGCCAAGACCCCCTGCTTTATCTCCGGCATCGTCACCTCAGCTTCGAGAAATATCCTCGAAACTCTAGAGAAGTAAAGCGATGGAAGCCTCAGCAACAGATGCAGATATATTTGTCGCGGAAGGGTGTCGACCAGAAACGCGATTAGCAGCATGCCAGCTGAGGATTTCCCGTACGTGTCAGACATGATACTTTGGGGTATCGTGCTTTCACTTCGCTTTTCTGTGGTAAGGACGGGGCTCTTTGGAGGATCTACAAGTTCAATAGGCCATGATGCTGCAGTTATTGGGCTGTCGGGTATTGGTACCTCCTCAGGGAACATTACGCTCGCTGGAGAATAGCGAGGAGATCCGGCATGTTTCTCTGATACGGGCTCTGCGATAGATTCTGGAGCTGCATCACCTCCTATACCGGAAGAACTTGACAGAGAAGGTCGCCTCTCGCGTCCTATTGGATCAATGTAGAAGTTCAACTGAGAACTACTAGGCCGTCTTTGAGGTCTTTGGGTGTACCATGAGTAGGGTGACGGTGGTATTGGTATTGCTTGGTTGTAAGGGGGATAATGTGTATTGGGGTGGAAGGGTGGTTGGCCATACTGCCCTGGATTATAATGAAACGGTGGGACTGGGCCAAAATGTCCTGGTGGCCTAAAACGCCACAACCAATGTTCAGCAAATTCATAAAATCTAGATAAAAAAGTTGTATTCAAACGCACCTAGGGGGAATATATTGACTTCCTGGTGGAGGAAGTGGGATATCATCATATGAAATCCTATTCGGTCGTCCCGTCCCGCCTCCCACATTCTGGACGCTGTACGCGACTGACGGTTTGAACGGGTCTACTGGCGTAACCTGGGCATAAGGAGCACTGGGATGATATCGATTATACGACTGAGGATGGTAAAATTGAGCCATCCTTTTACCAAAAAAGCGCAAAAAAGTAGAATCCTCACAAGAAAGATGAGAACAGCAGGGTGAAAGACCCTGGTCAATGTTGAAGGCAGTACATACCAACACTGTCAGGGTCGCGATATATAAACAGTTTCCTTATGGATCTACGTACAGTCATTAGGCGGACCGTGGCACAGCCAAATTTATTTCATGA